>JANSTW010059567.1:0-21559 GCA_027564275.1 Diadocidia ferruginosa
AGTTTAATATTAAAAAAAAAATTAAGAAATTCAAGTTAGTAAAAATTTTAAAAATGTCAAAAACTAAAAAATTAAAAAAAAATTTAAATGTTTTACTTTTTACATTTAAATTAATTAAAAAAAGCATAAAAAATACCAGAAATTTTAATTTTAAAGATTAACAAATTTAAAAAAATCACAAAATATGACAAAATAAAATTTTAAATTGTCTGTAACAGTTTTAAATTTAAAATAAAAAAAAAAATAAATAAAATAAAAATACTAATTGTTATTTTCTTATTTTTCAGAAATAAATCAGAAACCATGGTTGATGCTGCAGTTCTTGAAAAATTGGAAGCCGGTTATGCCAAGCTTGCCGCTTCAGACTCCAAGTCTTTGTTGAAGAAACATTTGACAAAGGCCATCTTTGACAACCTTAAGAACAAGAAGACCTCTTTCGGATCATCCCTTTTGGATTGCGTCCAATCTGGTTTCGAAAATTTGGACTCTGGATTCGGTATCTATGCCCCAGATGCTGAAGCCTACTCACTTTTCGCTGAAATCTTCGATCCAATGATTGAAGACTATCACACTGGATTCAAGCATGAAGATAAACATCCACCCCGTGACTTCGGTGATGTTGACTCACTCGCCAACATCGATCCAACTGGTGAATTTGTTGTGTCGACCCGTGTTCGTTGTGGTCGTTCAATGGACGGTTATGCATTCAACCCATGTTTAACCGAAGCCCAATACAAAGAAATGGAACAAAAAGTCTCAACCACCTTGTCCGCTTTGGAAGGTGACTTGAAGGGCAAATTCTACCCATTGACTGGTATGGAAAAGGCCGTCCAACAACAATTGATCGATGATCATTTCTTGTTCAAGGAAGGTGATCGTTTCTTGCAAACTGCCAACGCTTGCCGTTACTGGCCATCCGGCCGTGGTATCTACCACAATGACGAAAAAACTTTCTTGGTCTGGGTCAACGAAGAAGATCATCTTCGCATCATCTCCATGCAAAAGGGTGGTGATTTAGGTCAAGTATACAAGCGTTTGGTAACAGCCGTCAATGAAATCGAAAAACGTATTCCATTCTCCCACCACGACCGTTTCGGTTTCCTCACTTTCTGCCCAACCAACTTGGGAACAACCATCCGCGCCTCCGTACACATTAAAGTACCAAAATTGGCCAAGGATTACTCCAAATTGGAAGAAGTTGCCGGCAAATACAATCTCCAAGTCCGTGGCACAACCGGTGAACACACAGAAGCCGTCGGTGGCGTCTATGACATTTCCAACAAACGTCGTTTGGGACTCACAGAATACCAAGCCGTCAAGGAAATGTACGATGGCATTGCTGAACTCATCAAAATTGAAAAGAGCTTGTAAATTTTTAAACATTTACAAGACCATCTTATTCATCAGAAAAAAAACTCATCACAACAACCCAGCCATTTGCGTTTAAATTTAAAAAAAGGAACAACTATACAATTTTTTTTATTATTTTAATTTAAATTTAAAATATTTCAAAAAAAAATTATTGTTTTATTATTTTATAAATTTTAATGAAGAAAAAACCAAAAAAAAAATAAAAAATCAAAAAATCCCATTTCTTATACTTTTACCTCCATCTCAAAGGTATAAATGGGCACTTAAGTACTGAACCAGTATTTATAACAATAAATAATAATATATGAATTATGACTAATTTATGTTAAATTACAAAAAAAAATATTAAAAACAAATTTTGATTTTATTTAAAAAAAATAATTTTGCTTTGTTTTTTGTTTTATTTTTTACTTTTCAGTTTTCCTGTATTTTCTTTTGTCTTGTTTGTTTTTTTTTCTAGCATCTTCATCTCAGACATATAAGATGGAATTATACGGCAACGTTGAATTGATTTTTTTTTTTAATTTAAAAAATATTTTATTTCAAAACAAATTATTTTAAATTAATACAGAATATTTTTGATTTAAATTTAATTTAAATTTAAAAGATTGTTTAATTTAAAATAAATTGCATTTAAAAAAATAATTAATTTAATTAATTTTTTTTAATTTAAAAGCTATTTTTGATTTAAATAAATTTAATTTAGAAAATATTTTAATTTTAATAATTTGTAAAATAATTTTAAAAAATATTCAATTTTTAAGAATATTTTTGTTTTTAACATGTTTTTGGATTTTAAATAAATTAGCTAAACAATTTTTTTTATTTAAAAATAAATTAATTTAGAAAAAAAATTAATAAGAAATTTTTTTTTTATTTAAATTAAATCAATTGATTTAAAAAACGCAGTTTGTTCATTCATAAGAAACTTAAAAAAAAAATCTTAAATAAATTTAAATTAAAAAACGCAAGATAAGAGTTAAAAAAATTAAAAAAAAACTACAATGTAGATATTTTCTCTAAGAAAAAAAAAACAACTAAAAAGTTCACAAATTCAAATTGAAAGTTTATTAAGTATAAATTAAAAAAAAAACAAAAATTAAACATTTAAAAAAAATATATTAAATGTGAGTTTTATTTTAAGATTAACTAAATGTGAGTGTTGATTTTTTGAACTGGTATAAATATCCTGCTCCTAATCCGTATTATATAAATTGAGCCACTCGCCTCTGCTACCGCATTGCATCAAAAAATAAAAAGAAAAATGTCTCTTGTGGTCAAAAAAGAACTATTTATATGCAGACTTGGGCGAAAATTTTAATGGCGAAATATGATGTCAAAACTCAAAATGATAAAGCTAAAATTGCACAAAGATAAAAAAACGCGAAAATTCTACACTATCGTAAATGAATATGGCTGATTTAAGTGTTGTAATTGTATAAAAAAGTCTCGCCTGACAATCAGTCATATTTCTTGTTAATACAATAACCGACCTTTTGTCAAGCGAAAAATTATGCAGCGAATTTGCAGGCAAAATGTGAAAATGAGAAGGTTTTTTAAGTAGAGACAGCGAACAAATTTTGACCTATTGAATATTTTCTGATAAAAAAAAGAAAAATAAGAAACATGCTAAAATTCCGGAGTGATGGGCAAAAAAATATCATCAAAGGCTTGGTAAAATGATCCCGATTTATTCTCTTTGTACAATTTTCGCTCTACTATTTTGACAGATTTCGCCATAAAAATATACAAGTGTGCGCTCAAACTAGACTACGTATGATCAGATGTCACATAATTCAAACTTAAATTAAATTTTTGTACTAAGTACTTCTTCATATATTTTGTTTTAATTTTTAATTTGGTTTAGCATTCTTTGTTAGAAGCTTAAATCAGCCTAATAACACGAATTAATTTTAGGTTTATTAATCACTGAACTTAATTGTACAGCATCAGCGCCATCAAGCTAACTGTTTTGTGCTTTTCTTCATGACTCTGCGATATGAATATATTAAGCTTTACTATAAAAGCTCCCAAAATCTTCAAATATTTAGAAATTAGATAGTCAAAAGTTTGTAAAATAGTTATAAACCTTTTTTGAATATGTGAAATAATTTAAATCTGAGATAAAAAAAACATTTAATAGCCAAATAAGAAAAAGAAGAGTTCGCACAGGCACATTACGGACACAAAGTGTACATAAATTGTACGGCAAGGCCCTATCGGACCTGTAGGTAGAGCTGCCGCTGAATAGGCATATTATGGCCATATTTCAGGCGCAAATTTGAACCCAATTTTAGTGAAATGTGGCGGGCACATCGCAGGCACAAATCATATCCATGTTTATAGAATTGCGCTTAGGCACAATTCAGAAACCACTTTTAGTGAAATGTGGCCAGGCACAAATCAATACCATTTTCATAAAAATAATTTTGGAGAGATTATGAATTATAACTTTGAAATTTTTATTATTCTGATCCCAATGATAAGACTTGGAGAATTTAGGAAAAATTAAATATAATTCTAAAATCAAATTTCTGAAGTTCATTGAAGGGTGTTGAAAAAAAATGAAAAATTTTGTTCTTGCAACACTTTTCAATTCAAACATTGATTCATAATAGATAAAAATCAACGATAGAGAGGGTTTTCTTGCATTTGATTTAAAAATCATTGCGTTAATTATTGGGGTAAGGGGATGAAAAAAATGTTCAACCTCTTTAGTCGATCTCCATCAGCGGCGCAAACGATATTTTACACACCATTCCCACCAACTTCAAATAGAAACGATTTCATTTTGTATTTATTTTTATTTATTTATTTAAAAAGTATTTTGAACAAAGACTTAAAAATTATTTTTATATTTAATTTTTGTTTGCTTTTATTTTTGTTTTGTTATTAAAAAAAAAACAAATGAAAAAACAAAAACAAAAAAACGTTTAAAAAAGGGACATTTCTTCCACAAGATACGCAAAACTCTCGCGTAGCCACAAAAATATTTTGTGCAACAATTTCTCCTCTTAAATTTTAATTTTAAATTTTGCTCCGTTTCCTTGTGTCTAAAAAAATGTTCCATTTTTGCAATTATATTTAATTATATATTTAGTATTTTATAAATTACAAATTACATTACTTAAACTAAAAAAAAAAACAAATTATAATTATTGTATATTATTAATATAAACATAACTATAAAAAAAAGAAAACGAGATGTGAACAAAAAAAACATATTTTTAATATAGTTTTTTTCCTTTCTTTTTATATTCATTAATTTTAATGTTACTAACTAACAAAATTTAGAGCGACATATTTGGGAGCATTTGCAGGAAAGGGGGAATTGATATTAAATTGGGTTTTCTGGTTTATTTTTTGTTGTTTATTGTAATTAGCCATTTATATTGATAAATTGATTATTCCGGGTTATTTATTTATGTGAGTTTATTTTGGGGGATTTCTGTGGATGTAAAAATGTATTTTCTTTCATATATTTAAGTCTTCCAATTATTTTGTCGGTTATTGCTAGAGTTTGATGTTTGCTGTGGTATCATTTCCATGATATATTGTCGTTGCATTTCGGCTAACCGTTGCATATCATTTACGTTTAAACTTTTTCCAGCTGAAGCTATTTTAGGGAGAAAAAATGTTATTAAGTTTGATTCATCAAAATGATTTTAATTGGAATTAAATTAAAATAATTCTAAATACAATCAAATAAATTTTAAGTTTCCGATGTTTTATCTCAACGCAATTCTATGAATCAATTTCGATATAGATAAAATTTTAGGATAAAATTTCGGCGAAATTAAATGCCGTTAAGCTAAAATTTCACTGAGATATTATTTTGTGATAAAAAGTCCTTGAGATCAAAATATCTAATTAAGTTTATTGTAATAAATTGTACAGATAAATGTCTTCGAATCTTTATTGTAAAATTTTATGATGATGTAAAAAAAATTGCTGAGATAACATTTTATGATAAAATTTCGCTCAGATAAAATGTTGTTATAAATTATCGAGATAAAATGCTACTGAATTTAATTTCAGTTGAGGTAAAATTTCGCCGAGATAATATTTTATGATAAAATATCGCTTTCGTTAAAGTAAAATTTCGCCGGGATAATATTAATATTAAGATAAAGTACAAGGATAAAATGTGATAAGAGACAAAATGTCGCTGAGATAAAAAAAAAGAATAATTTGTTAATAAAAAAAAGATCTAAAGTATCTTATCAATTTGTAGGCGATTTTTTGGATAAAATAAAAAAAAACACAAATAAAATACTAACCAAGTGCCTGATGTGCCATCGACAATTGATACGAATATAACAGTGGATTAAATTGCATCATGTGAGCTTGGGCCTGTGCCTGCGCCTGAGCATTTGTAGCCGAATTACCTTGTTGCATACCTAGAAAACCTCAAAAGTGTTAAATATTTATGAAAAAATATGCTTTTAAAAGCTAGACTGAAAATTCGGCTCTTAACACTCCAAACTTACCTCGAAAAACTTGTTGCTGGAAGGCTTGCAATATCGATGCATTGATGTTGCCACCTAAACCACCCAAATTTCCCAGATTGCCAAGATTGCCCAGATTACCCAAATTGCCCAAATTTCCTAAACCGCCCAAACCACCCAGACTGGCCATAGCATTTAGTTGGGCAGCCGTTGCAGCATTTGTCAACGATTCATGTTGTTGCTGTTGTTGCTGCTGCTGTTGTTGCTGCTGTTGCTGTTGTTGCTGTTGGTGTTGCTGAAGTTGCTGTTGCTGATGTTGTTGGTGTTGTTGCTGTTGTTGCTGTTGATGATGTCGTGATCGTGATGTAGATGGTGGTGGTGTCGGTTGAGGTGTGGGTGGCGGTGGTGTGGGACGTGGCTGAGGTGTTGGTGCCTTAACCGGTGGTAGTTGTTGTTGAACAGGAACTGGTATGGGAACAGGGACGGACACTGGTACAGGAGTCGATGGATGGGATTCTACAGGTGATGGACTACTCTGAGTAGCTAAACGTTGCTCAATTTCTTGTTCCTAAAAGGATTATTTAGATTAGAGAGGAATATTTCGCCTTTGAACAATCTTACCTGTTGCAATGCCTTTACAAATGCAGTCTTTAGTCGATTTGTATGTTCGGCTTTTAAAGCCTTTTTCACATTTGTCGTAACACATTGTTCACAAATAACCTTAGGATCTTTGCCGGCCGGTGTATTCTGGAACGTTGCATTACCCGTTTTTCCTTGTTTCTCCCATTTCCACACTGGCGTAAAGTCAATTTTACATTGGGCACACCGGAACGGCGGTGTAACTGGCGGTAATGTCTTTCTCTCCTTTGTTATGTAGTCGACAACATGTTCGAGTCCCAGCAGATAAACGAATTCCGTATTGCTTGGATTCGGTATAAAATGCATTTCGGGTGGTGGTGGTTTGGGTGGCGGAATCTGAGATAGTTTCTAATTAAAGAAAGAATGGAAAAATATCATTGCATTTAATAACTTACTTGTAGCAGAGTCTTTTCCAGCTGTTTTCGCAGCGCCAATTTAGCGGCCGCTTGACGTTGTGCCGGAGTTTGTCCATCGTCTCGTGATGTTTGACGTTCCGGCTATGGGGGAACATTTTATGTTTTAAAATTTGTTTATAACAAAAATTCTAATCAAAATTACCAAAATCTAAAGCTCAAATTAAATTAAAATACATATGTCTCCTTATGTGTTAGCTGTTGTTTAAAACAAACTGACACTTTTACCTAATCTCGATTTTTTTACTTCATTAGGAGACGTACCTATTGTAACTTATAATGCAATTTGAGCTTAAAAATCAAAGAGAAACTAATTACCATTTGTTTGGATAGATCAGATCCACTGTGATTTGTTGTATTGTTAATGTTACTGTGGTTGTGGTTGTTGTTATTACTGTTATTATTGTTGTTGTTGCTGTTGTGGTGGTGACTACTACTGTTGTTAATATTGCCTAAACCGATACCACTTAATTGGTGTGAGGTTGGTGTCGGTGTAATTGATACAGAACTGCTTATGTTTGATACCTTATTAAGATTTATATCCGTAACATTATGTGGCTTGCATTAATAAAGATTTTTTTTTAAATTACTTAACTTTTTTTTAGTAGTTTTAGTTTTGTTTTTTATTGAAATGTGCATGTGTTTTATGAATGATAAGCTCTGTTAGTGTTTTGTTAATAAAAAAATTATAAAACCTTGCAACCGTTTAAAAAATGTTTCACTTTTCACTAACTAAAAAAATTACTACCACACAAACGAAAAAAAAATAAGCAACTCTTTACGAATAATAAATGATAAATGAAAATGGAGAAATGATTTGATATGGGAAGTGCTCAAAGTTGTTTAGTGACTTAATAAAAGAAATAAATAAAATAAATAATAAAGAATTTTCTATATATTTGGACAAAAGGACATAGTTTTGTTAGGATAAAATAAATAAAAAAAAGTTGTATCCAACTTTTTATCCATGTTGTTTAAAAAGGCAAAAAAATCGATTTATTATTTATATTAAATCGTATAGAAAATAAAAAACCGTTTTTAAACTAGAGTAAAAATATGGATAAAATTGTGGATAAAAAATTAGATAAAATATGGTTAATTCTATAATTACCGATACATTTTTTTCGAATTAATTTATCATCTATGTTTACAAAGATAATTGCATAAATAGAATAAATATCGGTGAAGTAATTTCTATATAATTTCCATCAATTAAAAACAAAATCAAATAAAATATGGATAAAAAGAAGAAAACATGGAATTTTGTATCCAAATTTTATCTAATATTTTTTTTACAAAAAAATTAATTATAATTGAAACGAAAATACTTTTTCCAATAAAATATGGATAAAAAGAATAAAGCAAGGATATCCAATTTTTTATCCAAATTTAATCCATTATTTTTTAAATCTTTTTTAAAAAAAATTTAGTTAAGTATTGAAACAAAAATTCTATTCAAATAAAATATGGATACAAAAAAATTAAACATGGACATCAATTTTGTTATCCAAATGTTATCCATTAGTTTTCAGTCTGAACCTTTTTTATCACGATTTTTACTTACAAAGGTCTAATTGATGAAACAAATATATATTTTTCAGGCAAGAATTGGAAACAAAATATGGATAAATTTTTTTTGGATAAAACGCATATATCAATATTATTATCCCAATTGTATCGATTATTCCATTATCGTTATTAAGTCTTAACCGGGAGTTTTTTTTTAATCTACTGCATCGAGAATATTTTTCTCGACAGAAATGGGAAGCGAAATATTCAAATTTCAGGCTCTTTGTTTAGTGTTCGTTTCGTTTAAATGTTTAAACATCTTCAGTATAGTTATAATTGTTAATATTGATTAATATAATTTTTTAGAATTTTAGTTTTGTTTAGGAAGGAACAAATCATTTCTGAAAACTTGTTTTGGAAATTCTTTTTTTGTAAATAATAAAGAAATAAAAGGATGCCTAACTAAAATAGATATTCTAAAGCAAACAGATAAGACGAAAGAAGATGAAATTGTTGTGTAAAAATTTTGTTAAAAAATATTTTGTAAAAACTTAAAAATACATTACAACTCACATTTCGTTGCTTTGAACTGGCCGGTGGTGCTGATGTTGGTGTAATTGTAACCGACGGTGTTATTGTCAAATTCGAACCGGTCCGCTGTTGGCCGAATGAGTTACGATGTTGTGATGGTGGACCTCCGGCCGTAAGGGTAGCACCTCCCGGCAATGATGAACGTGGCGGCGGCAAAATGTTATTCGATTGACGACCAACATTACCACCACCACCACCTTGTGGCATCGGTTGTTTGTAGATGGGTGAAAAACTGATTGGATAAATATTAATAAAAGAAAATGGTAAATTTTATATGACAAACCTTAAAACCGATGCCTGTGAACGATTTTTAGAGTGAGCTGGCAATGGAACCGAGGTCGTCGGTGTTACACTCAGCGAACCCTTCGACAGAGCAGCCGGTATGTTTATCATTGGATTATTACAATTGGCCAAATTTGTAATTGTCGATAGGGTCAATGCGGACGAGGCCGATTGTTGTTGGGATTGTTGGGACGACAAGGATGTTGGTATTGAATTAAGCGATGGTGTTACAATTAGATTTTCTTTTATCATTTGCTGGGATTGTTTTATTTTCTTTAATAAAACTAATTTTGTCTCTTCGTTACGCAATTCTTCGCGTAATTTTCGTAGGCCACGTTCACGTTCCCATATTTCGGCGGCTGATAATTCCTAAAAAAAACATTAAACGAAAATTAATTTTGTTCTTTTAAACATTTTTAAAGCTTCCTTATAGATTTGTCTTTAGAAGTCATAAAGGACATTCAGAAGTCGAGAGAATCATATGAAAGTCAGTGACTTGAGAAATAAATTAGAAGTCTTTGAAAACTTGACAACAAATTAAAAGAAGGAATTTAAAACATTCGAAAGACTTGGAAGTCATATAATCCATGCGGAAATCACGAGTCATTTGAAAATCGATTGAATGTCTTGCAAGTCATGCAAGTAATACAGCAGTCATAGAAGTCAAAGATGTTACAAAGGTTCCAAAAGTCAATCAAGTCATACCTGTCATAGAAGTCTTACAAATCCTGGAAGTTCTAAAAGTCATAGAAGTCAAAGTTAGATTTCATAAAAGTCAAAGAAGTCTTAGAATTCATTGAATTTATAGAAGTCATAGAAGTCAAAGAAGTCATATAAATCCTAGAATTCATAGAAGTTATAGAAGTCATGGAATTCATAGAAGTCATAGAAGATATAAGTCATAGAAGTAAAAAAAGTTATAGAAGTCATAGAAGTCCTAGAAGACTTAAAAGTCCTAGAAGTCATAGAAGTCAGAGAAGTCTTATAAGTCATAGAAGACTTAAAAGTCAGAGAAGTCATAAAGATCAGAGAAGTCTTAGAAGTCATAGAAAATAGAAGTCATAGAAGATAGAAGTCATAGAAGATATAAGTCATGGAAGTCAAAAAAGTTATAGAAGTCATAGAAGTCCAAGAAGACTTAAAAGTCCTAGAAGTCATAGAAGTCAGAGAAGTTTTAGAAGTCATAGAATTCAAAAAAAGTTATAAAAGTCATAGACTTTATAGACTTAGAAGTCGTGAAGACCTAGAAGTCATAGAGATCGGAGAAGTCTTACAAGTAATAGAAAATAGAAGTCATAGAAGATGGAAGTCATAGTGGTCAAAAAAGTTATAGAAGTCATAGAAGTTAGAGAAATCTTATAAGTCATAGAAGACTTAAAAGTCAGAGAAGTCATAAAGATCAGAAAAGTCTTATAATTCATAGAAAATAGAAGTCATAGAAGATGGAAGTCATAGAAGATATGTCATAGAAGTCATAGAAGTCCTAGAAGACTTAAAAGTCCTAGAAGTCAGAGAAGTCTTAGAAGTCATAGAAGTCAAAGAAGTTATAGAAGTCATAGACGTTCCAGAAGACTTAAGAGTCCTAGAAGTCACTGAAGTCAGAGAAGTCTTAAAAGTCATAGAAGACTTAAAATTCCTAGAAGTCATAGAAGTCAGAGAAGTCTTACAAGTCATAGAAATCATAGAATTCATCTAATGAAATTTACCTTAATCGGAATAATCGGTGGCATCTCATCGTCGTCAGTCTCTGAATCGAAATTTCCGTTTTGTTGACGCCCATTTAACTTGGACGACGGCAACAGTACAATGTCCGGTGTTTCAGCATATGATTTAGGCTCTGTTCGCGGTCTCAGGACACGCCTCGTCGACGATCGTTCTACAAAAAAAAAATCGAAACCCAAATTAATTATTTTGTCCGATTCGCAACGCCTATACAGCCAAAAAAAAAACAAATAATTTTCATTTTATATTTACCAAAGAACATACCATTATTATCAGACATAACAGAGAGTGGTGGAGCCGGTGTAATTGTTAGACCTGAATTTTGTGTTAACGCTCGCAAATCTCGTGCGGTCGCTTGATTTATGGACGACATGTTGGACGTTTCGCCGCGACTGCCGCTGCTACTACTACTACTGGTGCCAACACTCAAGTCCACGACGTCATCGATTTCCATCGTTTCCATGATGGTTGTTTTTGTTTTCAAATTTTTTAATTTATAAAATTACTAAAAATTAAAAACAAATTATTAGTTTTGTAAAAAAAGATTTCAATTTTTTTTTAATAAAATGATCGACCAGTCATACAATATGAAATCATTCTTTCTTCATTTTTAAAGTTTAATCTACAGCGATAACTTACAATTCGAGTTGATTTGCTGCAGATTAATTTTCGCAATTAAAAAGATATATAAATTATTGTTGTAGTATATGATCTGAATGAAAATGTTTAACATTTGATTCACGTTAAACAACCCGCCAATCATATAAGAAATAAGAAACCGAAAATCTGAGAAATTAATTCATTGTCAGAGATTATTTCCTAAATATGCAATTCGGTAAATATTTCGAAAAAAAAAATAGAATAGTTTTCAAAATTGTTCCGAATATCAAAAATCATATTAAAACTTAGAGAAGTTCGAAAAAACCCTCCGAAAATTACGAAAAACTTGTCGAAAATTCGAAATCATTTCGGATTTCATAAATAAAATTTCGAAGATCCTCAGAAATCTCGTGCATAACTTCAAATTGGAAAATATTTCGGATCGGAAGTTACGAACATTTATTCGAACATCATAATTTTATCAGAAAATTACGGAAATTCTAGATATAAAAATCTGCAGTTATTATTGAAATTAAAGAAAATCTTTCGAAAATCAGAAATCATTTCAAATCTCACGGAAATAATTTTAAATCAGATATGGAAATTGTTTTGAAAATCTAAAATTACGAAAATTATTACGAAAATCATGGAAATAATTTCGAAAATCAATTTGTTTTCAAGACAATAAGAAAATTCCAGAAATAATTTCAGAAATCTGTGGTCATTACTGAAAATACTAAATTTTGAAAATTAGAAATAATTTCGAATTTCACAAAAATCATTTCGAAAATCACAGAGATAATTCAAAATAAGCAAATTTGAAAATTATTTGGGAAATAAAAAATGGAAAATATTTCGGAAAGCAGAATAGTCAATAAATATTTTCAAATGGACAACCTTAACCCTTCAATTCAGGTACGTTTTCGATTAGGTATATTCTTTATGCAAAATTCGAGGTTTGATAATTATGAAGAACCCGATAAAGACAGTCTTAACGGAACAAATAACTAGCACAATATAAGACAAGCTGTTACTCATTTGTACAGATCCATCTAATCAAATTATCAATATTATAAAATTTAAATTAATTTATTTATTGGTTTCTATAATCTATAATAACTTGATAACTATGAATGGAGCTTTTTTATTAACTAAAATTTACATTTTACATAAACCCTCATACCACCGAGGGGAAAACCACTTGCGAAAATCATGGGTCAAATCATTTCGGGAATCAAAAGTCATGAGACAATATTTTGTATAGTGGTTTCCCTTAGCATACCATGCTTAAAAAAATATAGCGTATATTATGAACTTTGGGTCAAATTGACCCACTAAGAAAATGTTATTAATTAAAACTAAGAATTATTAAGAAGTGTTTAATAACTTTAATTTACGAAGCGCATGCGCAAACTTATTATTTACCTAATTGTGTAAATTTCGGGGTAAATTTATTGTATACATAATGATAAACGTAAAATATTTATTAAATTTGTATTTTAAAATAGTAAAATGTAACTATTTTTAATTTGTAAAAAATCAGATGTAAAATCAAAATGGGTCATTTGTGACCCATATATCTTATTCGTTATTATTACTGTTTTATTCGAGCTTTGATAAAGAAAAATTTGGATCCACGAAATTGGTTTACTATAATTAAATTTTAAAGTAAATTCGATATTGATGATTAAACAAATAATTCAGTCTTGAATTGGGTCACTTATGCCCACACTGCATAGCGAGTGTTAAAAATAAATAAAATTTAATTTCGAACAACTTCAAATAACCAAAATATTACCAACTACTAATTTACATTTAGAATATTATTATAATATTTAAATGATTGTAACAATTATGATAATATTGAAAACAAACAAAAGTCGTCGAGTAGAGTAGACGAGATCGTATTTAAATATACGCGTGTACCTATATAGCATAATTATATGAACCTAATTTTAGCGCTCTCGATAGATAAAAGGTAATTATTATAATATCAGTTATACACCGAGTTGTTTTATTATATCGATCGATGATGATGAGTTTTGAATGAATGCCAAAAAAATAAAAATAAAAATTTGTTTAAATAGTTGGGCTGTTGTTTCATGGACAACCAAATATTCAACGTTTCTGTTTTGTGTTTGTTTTGTACCTAAATGATTTTTTGTTGCTGTAGAAATGTAGAAATGAAATCGAATCTAGGAAACATTAATTTCGAATTTCACAAAAATTATTTCTGAAATGAAGAAAATCATTTCGGAAATTAGAAATTTTTCTGAAAATCACGGAAATCATTTCTTTCTGAAATCGCGAAAAAAAGCGAGAAAAAAATCGAAAATCTCGAAAATCATTTCGTAAATCACGAAAATCAATTTCGAAATCACGAAAATGACGAAAATTAATTTGGAAAACACGAAAATCATTTCATAAATTAGAAATCTTTGAAATCCATTTAAGAAATCGCTAAAATCATATCAAAAACTAAGAAAATAATTTCGTAAATCACGAAAATCATAGAAAACATTTCGGAAATCACGTAAAACATTATGAAAATTACGAAACTTATTTCAAAAATTTCGAATATCAACAAATCATAGAAAACATTTCAGCAATCACAAAAATCATTTAGGAAATTAGAAATCAATTTAGAGAAGATTATGAAAATTACGTGTTTTTTTTTTCAAATAACGAAAATCTTGTCGTAAACCACAAAAATCGGTTTAAAAATCAAGGATATTATGTCAAAAATCTTGAAAATCATCTCGAGAATCACGAAAATATTTTTAGAAATCACGTAAAAATTATTTCCAAAATCACGAAAATTATTCGAAAATCACAAAAATTATTTCGTAAATTACCTGCATAAATCATTTCAAAATCACAAAAAGGATCTCGGAAAATTTGAAATCATAGAAATCATTCCAGACATCACGAAAAACATCTCGGAAATCACGAGAATAATTTCATAAAATTTAAAATCACTTCAGAAATCTTAGAAAATCACGAAAATCATTTCGTAAATCACGAAAATTATTTCAGAAAAGATGAAAATTATTTCAGAAAAGATGAAAATAATTTCAAAATTTAGAAATCATGGAAATTATTCCAGGAATTACGGTAAACCTCGCGGTAAACATTATGAAAATAATTTCGAAAATCACGAAAATCATTTCGGAAATTAGAAATCATGGAAATCAATACCAGAATCACGGAAAGCGTTTCGAAAAAACGAAAATTATTTCATAAATTACGGAAAACATTCAGAAAAGTGCAAAAATTATTTCGAAAATTATGATTTTTTTTCGTAAATCACGAAAATTAGAAATCATGGAAATTATGAAAAACATTCCGAAAATTACCTACAAAAAAATATTTCGAAAATTACGAAAATATTTCCGAACTCATTTCGAAAATTAGAAATAATTTCAGAAATTACGGAAAAAAATGGTTTCTTCGAGGATTCGGTGTTTTTTAGAGGTTTTGTGGTTTCGTTTATTGTGGCATCAAGACAGTTTTTTTCAGCTTATTGAAGTGAAGCTCAAAATTTAATCTATACAAAGTCATTGCAAATCGCAAAATTTATTGCCAAATTGTCGGCCATCTTCTCAAACAGAATTCTGCCTCTGCAATGAACTAAAAGTATTGTCGGCCACATTCTGAAATAGAATTTTGCCTCTACAATGAAATCAAGGTCATTCAAATTAGGAATATAAAATCGTATGTCAAATTTTCAAAAGCTACTACTGTTATTATTATACTGTGGTAGTTACAGACATCTGTTATTTTACAGACATGTGGTAAACGGGATAGAAAAGTCTGTTGACATTTCCGATTCTAAGTTAATTATAAGAAGTTATTGTGGATATGGACAATGGTTGTGGTTATAGAGTCATATAAAATGTTGTGATTACATATATGTGGTAACTGGAACAGAAAAGACTGTTGTTATTACAGTTTCTCGATTAAAATACAAAAAAAAATTGTTGACAAAATTTGTAATGACAACAGCATATGCTGTTCACTGCACCTCAAATGTATAGTAAAAAATATTATGGAGAATCTGTAACGACGACAGCATATGCTGTTCACCGCACCTCATATGTAGTAAAACAAATTGTAACGACTACAGAATATGCTGTTTACTGTACCTCATATGTAGTAAAAAATATTATGGACAATCTGTAACGACAAAAGCGTATGCTGTTCACCGTACCTCATATGTAGTAAAAAAGCTGTAACGACTACAGCATAATATGCTGTTCACTGTATATTTTAAAATTTGCTACAGCAGAGGCAAAGTAAAAATAAGGCTCAGTTTAGGAATTTCTTAATAAATATCAAGTAAGGTAGGTTGTATACACATGTGTGTACTTACTTACTGACTTGATCGTTGTTACAGACATATCTGTTGTGATTACAGAGATGCGGTAACTGCGACAGAAAAGTCTGTTGACATTTCAGATTTTCGGTAAAAAGAAGTTTTTTGTACCGACTTGAATCTGTAATGACAACAGCATATTATGCTGTTCACTGTACCTCATATGTAGTAAAACAATTTTTTTGAGAATCTGTAACGACAACAGCATATGCCATTCACTGTACCTCATATGTAGTAAAAATATTGTGGTAATGTATACATCAACTGCGGTAGGATCTACATGATTTTTGCTATAGAAATGAGTTTTAAATGGTCCGATTTCTAGAGTATAATTGCATTTTGATCTCTATAGGCCACAGGAAATGTGTCTAATTTTTTACTAAAAATTTATGAGACTTGGCTAGACCTTGCGTATAGTAGATTGTATACTTATTTATTATATAATAAACACTTTGATATTATAAAATTGGAAAATTTTCGGTCTATATATAATCCAATGGAATTAAAATCTCTGGAGAGCATTTTCGCAGATATACCTCGCATCTCTAGGTATATATAAATAAATTCCATGTATAACAATGATACAAAACATAAATTAATGGAAGGAATTCGTGAAAAGGAAAATGTGGGTAAATATTTATTACCGTCATCACATATTATAGAGGTATATAGGTGGTACCCACAGCTAGAAAATCAAAATGAATTATTACATTGTCGCCGGCGACTTATCACTTATTCATTATTTTTTCTCGTTTTCCCTCTCGAATATTTTATTTATAAATAATTTGTAATAAATCGTGTGGACAATTTTAAATAAAAATCAATTTCTCTTGAAACATGAATGTTAAATTTATATATAAATTTTATTTAGTCAGAAAATGTGCGTGGAAAATAATAATATTTTTAGGTTATGTTTTCTTTAAAAAAGTGAGGTTATATATTGTATAGTTGCATCGTTATAAAGTTTTCGCTTACAGTAAAGAGCGTTTCAATTAAACTTTTAGTTTATTATATTAAAGAGTTGCCGCAAGTAATTTAACTTGAAATATTTTCTATAAAATACAATAAATTCTTTTCGCTTATAACTTGAAAGTTTTCACATCCTCCCCTCGCATCGAATATGGGAAATTTGAATTTTTTCCCAAAATTTGTTTACTCAATTTCGTGGCACGTTTTTCCTTTATACCGACGAAATTCCATCACGCAAATTTTCTATAAACTTTATTTATTGTAAAATTTATAATTTCACTTAATTTATTCTTGCCACACTGAGCGGCCAAAGTTCTCTATTATATACATGGGTGCTGCGAAATAAACGGAGACATGAAATAACATACCCAAGGAATTAACGCCCATATTTTTTTTCTTCAGAAATAACACCCGACGAAATAACTTTCGTAAGAAATAACACCCAAAATATATTTTTTTTAATAATAAAGTCCCCAAAGAAATTAACGCCCCAATGAAATAACTGCCAACATGTTAGTATATAGGTTTTCCAATAAAAGTATATTTTGAGGGTGATTTCATACGGGCGTTAATTCCTTTGAGGGTTATTTCGTTTTTGAATATAAAAAATTATTTCGGTGTTATTTCTTTCAGGGGTTAATTCATCGGTTGTTATTTCGTTTAGTTTTGATGAAAACGATATTAGGCGTTAATAAAAAAAATTTGGAATATATTTATTTGGAGGGTTTTTAAATATAAAAAAATTATTTGGGTGTTATTTCTTTCAGGGGTTAATTCATCGAGTGTTCAGTGTTATTTCCTTCAGGGGTTAATTCATCGGTTGTTATTTCGTTTAGTTTTGATGAAA
Source organism: Diadocidia ferruginosa (assembly GCA_027564275.1). Classification (NCBI taxonomy): domain Eukaryota; kingdom Metazoa; phylum Arthropoda; class Insecta; order Diptera; family Diadocidiidae; genus Diadocidia; species Diadocidia ferruginosa. The sequence goes on from JANSTW010059567.1 coordinate 17,767, forward strand.
ACAAAATTAGGCGTTACTAAAAAAAAATTGGAATTTAATTTTTTGAAGGGTTTTTGAATATAAAAACATTATTTCGGTGTTATTTCTTTCGATTGGTTAATTCCTTTGTTGTTTATTTCGGTTTTGAATATAAAAAAACATTTTAGATGTTATTTCTTTCAGGGGTTAATTCATCGGTTGTTATTTCGTTTAGTTTTGATGAAAACAAAATTAGGCGTTACTAAAAAAAATTGGAATTTAATTTTTTTGAGGGTTTTTGAATATTAAAACATTATTTCGGTGTTATTTATTTCGGGAGTTAATTGATTTCATCAAGTGTTATTTCCATTTTAATTTTGAGTGTTATTTCTTTCGGCGATTAATTTCTTTGGAAGTTATTTCGTTTTTTAATATAAAAAAAATATTCGGGTTAATTATTAGTCAGTTGTTATCTCTGAAGAAAAAAAATGTGGGCGTTATTTCCTTGGGTGTTATTTCATGTCACGAAATAAACGCTAAAAAATAATTATATTTCTATTAATATATAATTTAAATTACAAAGTTTTCTACAACAAGAGCAACAAACAACAAGAAAACCTAATGGATTTTTCAATAATAATTTAATTTTTTCCCGATATTAGGTAAAATTCAAGTATACATACCGTACAAAGAAAATTGATTTTTCTTTTTGCTGTGGCTGAAAAGTGTTTTCTATAATGTAGAAGATTGCAGAGATATTTTTCGTATTATCTTTTATGTATATAAGAATGACTTCAATCAATGAAGCATTTTATTTAGTAAAGTATCAGCATTTAAATATACATGCGGATAAACATAGAGGACAATTTTCTAATTAAAAACTTTGTTACACGCGACAGAACTTTTAAGCTTTTTAGTTTAGAAGAGGATTAAAGAATGTTCTATAATTAAATTAGATAATTTAAAACGAAATGTTTATTTTTTGGTTAACATTCTTTAATTTGTTGGAAATGTCCATAAATAAATAAATAAATCCATATGATATATGGATAATGTATGTAAATAGTACTAAGCTTTAATTTAGGTCAAAATGGTCAAAGTGCCGGGACCATGATTTTTTCTCGTTTTATGATGCCCTGATTCAGAAAAACTAGAAAATAAAAAGTGTCCGTCCGTCCGTCCGTCAGCAAAATAAGGGACACAAGAAAGTTTTACACCAGTCAAGGGATTTGGCCAATTTTTATTGAGGATGTGTTATTAGTGGTCCTATAGTCTGGGATTACAGTTGGAGTTTCTAGGTCAAAAATGAAGGGGTGCTTCCATACGATTTTTTTTCTAAAAATGCCCGAAAAATATGAACGTATAGAGAAAGTTTTTTACCAATAGACGAATTTGAACAAATTTTGGTGGCGGTGAGTTTTTAGTGGTCCTATAGTCTGGGATTGCAGGTGGAGTCTCTAGGTCAAAGATGAAAGGGTGCCCCATACGATTTTTTTTCTAAAAATGGCTGAAAAATATGAACATATAGAGAAAGTTTTTTACCAATAGACAAATTTGAACAAATTTTGGTGGGATTGAATTTGGAGTCTCTAGGTCAAAAGTGAAGGGGGGCTCCCGTACATTTTTTTATAAATGCCTGAAAAATATGAGCATATAGAGAAAGTTTGTTACCAGTAGACGGTTTTGAACGAAATTTGGTGAATGTGAGTTTTTATTGGTCTCATACTTTGAGATTGCATTTGGAGTGTCTAGGTCAAAGATAAAAGGGGGCTCCCATACGAAAAATATGAGATAATATAGAAAGCTTTTTACAAGTGTGCGGATTTGGACAAATTTTGGTAAGGATGAGTTTTTAGTTCTATACTTTAGAATTGCATTTGGAGTCTTTAGGTCAAAGGTAAAGACAATTTTGTTTATAAAATGGAAGAAAATATGAAGAAAGTTTTTTACGAGTAGACGGATGTGGCCAAATTATAGAAGAGGTATGTTATTAGTGGTCCTTGAATTTGGGATTGAATTTTGAGTCCCTAGGTCAAAGGGAAAGTTAAGCTCCATATAAATGATATATATATATATATATATATATTGTTTTATGCCGAAATATATAATCATTAAGCATAAAGAGACAGTTTATCGGTTATTGGTAAATTTATGTGTGGCTGGGTTTTCAATACCTTTATACTCTGGGATTCCAGTGGTCACTAGGTTAAAGACGAGATTGTTGTGGTAAATGTCTATTAGTTCAGATTAGCTATTTATTCAAAAATATGAGTTAACCAAAGCTAGGGAGCATAGGGACAATTTTTACCCATTTTAATATCTGATACCATGGTTTTTTGTTTGACGACTATATCTCTGACTATATCAAAGGTAGCAACTCACACTAGCCATTTCGTTTGGTGATCAGTGAGGCGGGCTTTATACAATATGAGGAACCCTATCTGTTGGTATCATATGATATAGGCCGACCAAGTTGTGAAAATTGTTAGACCCTGCCGAGTCTCGAACCCACAACCTCTCGAACACAAAGCCGTGACGCTATATCCACTGCTCTATGCTGACTATTCGATATGATGTGAAGTAATTGTTGTATGCAATGTTGCAATTGATTCTCTCAGCAGCTTCAAAACGTCTGTTTCTCCCAACCCATAGTCGACGTGAGAATTTATATTAATCATAATGGAGTCATAAACAAGCATGGAGCAGTGGTATCGTCACAGCTTTGTGTTCAACCATCAAAAAATATGGCTAGTGCTAGTTGCTGACAACACTCCACCTTTGATATAGTCGTCAATGAAAACCATGGTATCAGATAGAAAAAAAGGGTAAAGTGGTCCCTATGTTCACTCGCTTTGGAGTAAAGGACACGATGATGAATTAATAATAATAAAAAATATATTTTTGCAGGATTGAAAGAGAAAGTAGGTAGCTTTTTTTAAATAGAAATATTCATAGGTTTTTTTTTTACCTATAGGAATATTTTTATTTAAAAAAAAGCTACTTACTGGCTCTTTACATTCCTGCAAAAATATATTTTTTATTATTATTAATTAATTAAAGATAAATGAAATACCGCGATATTTTAATGAAATGTCATAAATAGTTTTTTTTACTCTCTTTTACTATGTCGTGAAAAAGCCTAATACCGCAATAAAACTCACTATATATGCCAGTTAAGTTTTTTCCGCCCAAGCGACGTATTATGGCCTTCGGGGGCCCTAGGCAAATCCAAAATTGAGGGCCCCTGGCCAGGTTTCATTTTTGTATATAGTCGATCTGAAATTTGAGAGATTTCTTTGGCCTTTGAATTTGTATAAACAAATTCTTAGAGCAATACTTAAATATGTTCTTAAAACATGATATAGAATTATCTTCTACACTTTTTTAGAAAATTGTGGGTGTATCAGGAAATTTTTTTCTGTTCGATAAAATTTCATTAAATATATAACTGAATTGGACAATCTAGATTCTTATCATTCTTATTAAAATATTATATTCAGTTGATTGAAATTTTAAGTCTTAATTAAATTAAAATTATTTATTAAAATTTTTGCTAAATGACCGTTTCATTTCAAATTAAAAAAAACTGCTATAAAGGGTTTATTTAAGGGCTATGTTTTTCTCCTTGATTATTCTTCTTATAATTTTTATATTACCTAAATCAAAATATTCGTATTGATATTTGTTGTTCAATTTTTGTACAACTTAATTTTGTATGAATGTCTTTGGCGTTTTTCCGCCCCAGATTTAATATATATATATATATATATTTAATATTTATATTAATAAATATAATAACGATTATATTCAACATGTTTTAAGGCTTTCGAGCCTT
>JANSTW010059568.1:0-11415 GCA_027564275.1 Diadocidia ferruginosa
CGAAAATTTGTACTGTCCATCTTTTAGCTTGAAAACCTTTTATTCTAGAGTAAATTTCCTAAAATATAAATTGAATAATTAAAATTTATATTAAGGCATTTGATTTAATTTAATTTTTGCAACTTTAAAAGATTTTAAAACAAAGCAACATTTTTTGTTTACTACATTTACTTGAGGCTACAGTACAAATTTTCTTTGGCCAATTTGGTAAAAAAAAATTATTGTACATACATAAATTGATACTCAATGGAAAGGTACTTACTTGCTTCGTATTTTGGCGGGGGAATATTAATGGTTTTTTTTTATTTCCGAAAATATTTCCAAAAAGCTCGAAAAATTTGCTCTTTTGCACCAAAAAAATAGAATACTGTCAAAAGTAGTGAACGCACTCTTCTCGCAAAAAGTCCATGGTTGTTTAGCATATTAGAATTTCACTCCATTTTGACATTTTGAATATTTGCGCGTTGTTTTTGTAATATTTTGTAATTTTCTTTGCTGGAGAGTACGCGGCATTAATTTAATTAATTGTAATCATTTAAAAGAAACAACTTAACTATTTAAAATTTAACTCCTCCATAAACCAAAAACCATGTCTGGCCAATATCCTGGGGGATTTTCTGGTCAGGTGGGTGGAAATCAAGCTAACTTTGGCAATCAAATGCGTAATCAGATCGGCAATCAAATGGGCAACCAAATGGGTGGTCAAATGATGAACATGAACAATATGTCGATGCCCAACCAAATGGGGGGCATGGGAATGAATCAGCAGCAACAGATGAACTACAATCAAGCCGGTTTAATGCAACCGCAACAGCAGCAGCAGCAACAACAGGCTCAGCCTATGCAAAGTCCTAATAACATGGGTATGGTTGGAGCCGGCGGGCTTGCTCATGTCAATGCTGATATGCAAAGTCCATCGCACACATCGCATGCATCACCACAGCAGCAACAACAACAGCAGCAACAATCACAAGTTGTTAATCAACAGCAACTACAATTGCAACAACAACAACAAATGCAACAGCAACAACAACAATTACAACAGCAACCTCAGCTGACACTTCAAACACCCACCACTCCGAATTCCGGAACATTGTTGACATCTCAACATCAAGTTGTTAGTCAACAAAATAGTTTAACGCCAAGTATGTCGGTGGTGCCGAGTCAGCAACAGTTGCAGCAACAACAGCAGATGCAACAACAGCAACAGAAAGAATTCAACATTGTCAGTTTGTGTCGGTTTGGACAAGAAACTGTTCAGGATATCTTAAGTCGCTTCCAAGAAGTATTTGGCTCTCTGAAGAGTGTTCAACCGCCAAGCACCAATAATCCACAGCAAGCGGCTTCTGTGACAACTGAAAAAAAAGTTACCGAACAATTTCGCACAATTCGACTGTTGTTCAAACGGTTACGTTTACTCTTTGATAAGTGTAACGATAGTTGTCAGCAAGGTAAATTAAATTAATTTAAAAATTATAATTTTATTATTAAATCTCAATTTTTTAGATCTAGGCATGGAATATACGCACATTGAAAGTTTAATTCCACTAAAGGATGAACCGGACCATAAACCGGAACCAGCACCCAGTGAGGAGTACAAAAAACATTTACAAGAAAATCGTGATCTAACCGAAGCGGTTATGATTAAAAACAAACAACTACGCGAAATTATCGATCGTATTCGAATTATTATATGGGAAATCAATACAATGTTAAGCATGAGACGATCTTAAGATCTGTGTAATAAGAAGGTAACATTGGAGAAAAATTATATTTAAATAATTAACGGAATAAATTTGTAAATCAAATTCTATAATTTTCATTAGTTTAGGAATTTTATTATTAAATTATATTTATTGGTAGTTCTTGAATCCAAAAAATCTAATTCGATTCAAATGGAGGGCTCAACATAAAATAGTGGTGGCTTGGTAAATACCTAGTTTCCAGGGCAGTGGATTGACATTTTGCTGGAGTTATCGTAGAGTTAATAACATGGCGGCGAACTCCGGTCGTTTATTATTATTTATAAAAAATCGAGCAGTAAACAGAAGTACTAGAAGAAAGAGTTACGACAATACGCAATTTCATGAAAAATAAGCCTTAAAAAATTTTTAGAACTAAACTCGACCAATTTCGTGGAGTTAACGAAGATCTGATTCGATTACTGTTTCCATGGGTAATTTTTAGTTGAAAATGGTTTGAAAGTTCTGCTGAGTCAGCATGGAAACACAGTATATAAAACTTTATAGTTATTCCGTCGTCCCTTACCATCTTTAAGGTAATCAAGGGGGTAATATGGGTTAATCAAATCATAAAGTTTGATTGTTTGTTTTAAATTCTTATTTATGGACTTATTTGTCTCATATTCTATGGTGTAATATAAAAATTTTAATAAAAAGAATGTAGTATTTACCAAAACTTGAACTCAATAGCACCATAATGTATCTTGAGATATTTAAAAAAATTAGTTTAGAGCTTGATGAATATACAAAAAGGGAATGATGATTACAATTTCAATAATTTTCATTTTATTTTACGAACCACATTTATTTAATAATATTTTTAATATAATTTTATATAAATAATTTAGAATCCTATTACATAGTTTAATAAATGGTTTTTGTTTGTTGTGTAAGTATCTACAAATTTGCTTTATATAATATTTTTGGTTTATATTTTAACTTTTGCTGCTATATATGTTTCTCTTTTTTGATTTTCTTTCAATTTTAACAATTTATTTAATATTTTACTAAAATGCTGTTTGTTCATTTTACCTATATAAGTTTTATGTTGTTTTTAAAATTGTAAAACTAACAATTTATATCGTGTTCTTCTTCGATTCTCTTAAATTAATTCAAATTTGGTAACTTTATTTGGTCCGATTTCGGTAACATACATTGCCGAACCATTCGGACAGAATGCAATGGAATGAGGATTCTCAAATTTGCCCCAATGGTCGATGATTTGTTCGGTGCGGGGATCAATTGTGAATCCACGAACGGGTAACATTGGCGATGTTGGACCGTTTACAGCATAAACATAATCACCTAAAATCGTTTATTTATTAATATTTATATTTTTCTTATACTAAACTGAGCGCTCACCATAGGCGGCAACATCAAATACTCGACCCAAATCCGGTTCTTGAATTGTTGCGGCCGGTGTTCCTTCACCATGAGAACTCTTCAGACCAGCTCTGTATATTTTAATATTACAATTTACAATTAATATTAAAAATTAATTAAAATTTCAAATTTAGGAACAGGCTAATCGCCAATCGGTTACTGAAAAGTGAATAGTAACTATCTAGAGGATGTTCATCCAACTCCACTGATGACAGGCTAACCTAGAAATAGAGCAACTCTCGGCGGTATGAGTAAATTAACACAATAGTTTTAGTGTTCAGACAAAAGCTAGAACCAAAAATATTACACAAATATTCACTTTTAAGTGACCAATTAGTCTGTTTCTAAATATCAAATTTGTTAACATTCACGGTCGAAAAAAATTAAATATGAATAAAAATAAAAATCATTAATAAACCTTGGACAAACGACACGCATATTTTCCCGATCAGCAATGCACAGCAGGTCCAAATGTTCTAACAATGTTAAACCGTGTGGCACTTGAAGGGATAGGAATTCTTGAAAAAGAGAATTACTTTGTTAATGAATTTGGAAAAATATAAAAATATGTACCTGGTGGTTGTGGTATGACTCTTAAAACTCTTCCGGCTGCATTGAACTTAATGACGCGGTTATTACAATATCCATCGGCAACGAAAATCTATCAAATAAATTAACATTATTTTTTGTTATGCACACATAAATCTTTAGGTAAAGCGCTAAAAAGGGTTAAAATTCTGATATCAAATTCAAAAGATAACACTACCTGTGCTACAGAAAAAAAAATTAAAAGAACTTGTTTAGTGACATAGTGTAGGTTGTAGGACTGGTTGAGTAAAATACGTGTATAAAAATTTGCAGACACTACAAATTTTCGATTTACCGTTAGAAAACTGTTTTAGATGACTACGCAGTTAATTTATTTTTAACTCCATCATTTTTATATTGTTTTAATGTCGGTCAATTTTTAATATTAAATTATTATGTATAGTTCATCATATTTGGTTTGGTATTTATTAATATCACAAAAATTCGATACGTTTCTTGAATATTCTACATGTTATTTCTAACTATATGGTCGTCATCAGTGACCTATGATCGGATAACATAGATTAATCTCAATAATTATGTTTTGAAATATTGTTTACCTTTTATACTTAATACAAGCGAATTATGTATATATGCTAATAGAATCGCAGTTATAAAAAACAATTTTTAGAGAAAGTTTGTAATTTTTTAATTATTTTTTTTTATTTTTTCAACTTTACAGAGATTATTAATTGATTTTACAGAATTAGAAGTACTTTTTTCATATAAGTAGTTTCAATCAATATATGCATAAATCCCAAGGCCTTTAATTTATAATAATAAATATAGGCAACTAAGTTTTTATAGGTATTATATAACTTAGTTGTTACAAGCCACCCCTAACATATTATTTTATAAATACAAAAATATATTAAATAATAAATATGATAATGTTTATGGGAGAAACGTGTTCTGCCTTCTGCAAATGATGTATAATATCATTGCGATAAAAATAAAATGGTTTGAAAGGATTTTTAAGTTGCGTAATAATAATGTGTGTAAGTAGTCAACATAGAGCAGTGGTTATCGTCACGGCTTTGTGTTCAAGGGGTTATGGGTTCGAGGCTCGTCAGGGCCAAAAAAAATTTCACAACTATCACCTTTCATTCGCATGTGTTTAAAAAAATAAAACAAGCGATCGTTCAGAAGTCACTTAAAGCCGTTGGTCCGCCTATATGATACCAACAGATAGGGTTCCTTATATAGTGTCCTGATCACCAAAAAATATGGCTAGTGCGAGTTGCTGCCAACATCCCACCTTTAATATAGTCGTCAATGAAAACCATGGTATCAGATAGAAAAAAGAGTAAAATGGTCCTTGTGCTCCCTCGCTTTGGAGTAAAGGACACGATGATGATGATGACGATGAATAATAAGTTGGTATATAACTAACATATTTGCGTGATATTTATCAAGTAGAATTTTATCACAGGAACGTTTAGAATGTGACTATTATAATATAGAACTATATCAATAGGTCAAAATGATATCTATACACCAATAGTTTCAAATATCGTCCATGGAAAACAAAAATTTTTACAGAAGGCAATAAAAACTGATTTTAGAGTGACTTATAAATTTTTTTTCTTTCAATTAACTAATAATAAAACAAAAAGAAGATTGGAATTAATATTATATAGTAGTAAAAAGAAAACAACTAATCCGAAGTGAAGAACTTTCGCCCAATTTGATAATAAATTTGTAACTTGATTTTTCCAAAACGTTCGACGGTATGATATCGTATGCAACAAACTATTAAGTAAGTTCGGATTCTCAACTTCTGCAGAATCGTTAATAAATAATTATCTTTCTTCAAGAACGCAATGTGTAAACAATATATTGTCTGATTTTCTTCCCGTGGAAATAGGTGTCCCGCAAGGACGGTGCCGTTCCTTTGATATTTTGCAAAAAAATGTAGAACTTAATTTAATATCTTGTTTCCCGAACCTATGTATCGCTCTTAGAATTATTTCAACACTTCCTGTTTCTGTTACGACTAGTTAAAGGAGTTTTTCAAAATTAAGAATTATCAAAAATTATCTCCGTTTAACAATGACTCAGGATGTATTAAGAAGATTATTACTGATTTCAATTGAACATAAAATATAAAAAAAAATCATTTATTGCAATTGATTGATGAATTTGCTTTTGTAAAATAGCAAAAGAGTTATTTTGTTATTTATTTAATATGGAATTATAGTTTAAAATATGCTCCGTCTACACCAACCTCACACTCGTGTATCCATTATTCTGTGAGTCCCATAATGTATTAATTATAGTATCCTAGGTCATATTTGGATGTACATGCGTAGAGGTCTACAAATCAGCCGTATATACATGACATTATCATAAACTAACCTGCCGTCCTATTCTGTCTTTGCCCTGTGTAGTTTCTCCTCAGTCAGCTTCAGGGAACTATTTCAAGATTAATATGTAAATCTGTACACATTCTTTCCCCAGCCAAACTGATGTTTCGACTACACTAGACCAGAAGTTATTGATATATCCCAGATGCGAACAAGGTTTCTTATTGGATAATTGAGTTAAAGGTTTTTCTGTTAAAAGAATCCTGTTTTCTGTCATTTCGTTTGACCATTTTGGTCTGGAACTTTGTCATTTTATTGGGGAGCTGAGTTTTGGGTTGTTTTGTTTGTAATAGTGGTTTATTTGTTGGATTGTTGTTAAATGTCTCATTGTATGTTTGGGTAAGATGGCCAGTTAATTGGCTCGTTGAACTTCATGCTCATGGTAGTAGTAGTAGCCAACCTGATGTTTCGACTTTTGAAGTCTCATCAGTACATGTAGACATCGTGAAAGTGTCCCTAAATCTCACCGAATCAGACATTAACACATTCTTCACTTCTTTGTGATTCAAAGCGATTACGTTTAGTCAACTCCTACTGTTCTAAATATTTTTTCAAATACTATTATTTAATACAAAAAAATAGTAGGAGTCGGAGTCGTTAGTTTTTTTTACGACTCCGACTCCGGCCAAAAATGAACGACTCCACGACTCCGACTCCGACTCCACAGCCCTATAGATGTGAGCAGTGAACACGTCTTTAATCACTGTATGAATTTAATTACAGAAGGACAGCATTTTTTTAGATAGATTCACGACATCAAACCTAATTGAATATTATCAGTTTATATCTAATGCACTCATCAACCATACGAGGTACCGTCTATACCGACTTTAGCAAAGCCTTGATTTACATCCTTCTACAAAACTGGAAGAAAATTTGAAATTCATACTAACTTATTAAGTTGGTTCTTAACGTACCTAAAAAATAGACAATTATATGTATTATATGTAAAGGGTGCAAAGTCAGCAGAATTTGAAGCTACCCCGGGTGTACCACAAGGCACTAAATTAGAACTTCTCCTTTCTCTTTATTAAAGATCTGTCTTTATTTTGAAACTGAAAAAATTCCATTCTCCAATAAAAATATTTCTTCATCATTTCAGTACAAAATTGTAACAGTACATAGATGTTAGTTGCCTATATCATGTAACAGTATATTGAACAAAATGTATTCCATTAAAGATCTTCAAAAGACATTTCGATCATATCGACATTCTCAATGTTAAGGGTTATCAAAACGCTTGTTCGCGGTAACTAATTTTTAACTTAAAAAAATAGTTAAGACTGACATAAATTTGTATTAGGAAATACTTCTGTTTCATGGGCAATATATATTATACTAAACTTACTTCACCAGTTGAAGCAACTGCAACAGCCGTTGGTTTGCACAAATAATTTGACAAAGATCCCGGTTGGAATCGATGACCAATTGTTATGGATGGAACACCAGAATTCGGTTGAAATTTAAAAACTTGATGTAAAGCTACGTCAGTTACCCATGTATTTCCATGCCGATCAATGGTCATGCCATGTGGCAAATAGAACATACCAGCTCCTGTTCCCTCAATGATATTACCATTTTTGGCATCTAACGTTAAAATTGTATCCTCTCTAATCGGTTGTGTGTGGGTAAATGTGTAATGTTCTGAATCGTTGAAGGTCCTATAATTTTAACAAACTGTATATAAATGAAATAAATATCCAAATTAGTTATCATGTTTACTCTGCTGTCCAAATACGATCGGCTCGGTGAAATATTACAGGGTTACCATCTGGATTTATTGCTACAGCTGTTATTTGACCTACAGACAACTCTTTATTTGGCCAATGTAATACTTCTTTTGGTTTTGGTGGACTGTCCAATCGAGTTGTGTCTACAATTTGTGTATTCTAGACGAAATCATGAATTTATTTTTGATCAAGCGATAAGAGGATTATGAATAAATTACCTCATTTACATTTTCATTTGCAACCAACTTATTATCCAATAATTGCTTAACTTTTGTATAAAACTCTTGATTTATTGATTCAGCACTTTGGAGTTGACCTTTTACGTTGTAATGTTGTAGTAATGATAAAATAAATAGAAAACTCAATAATTTAAACATTTCACAAAATTGATATTGTAATGTATGCGCTCGTTTTGGAAGATTTTTAACTATAAGCTCGCTTGAAACCTTTTTTAAAATAAATAATGTTGTAACTTATGGATTTTTATATAATATAAAATTTATCGGAAAAACCTATATAATTACAATTTTCCTTTTTCTGTTATAGCTATATGTTATGTGACTGATTTTTATGAAAAATAATTATATGAAACTCGATAACACTTCACACACAGCTCTATGTATATTCAATAAATATAAAACTTTTCTGTACAATATTGCGTATATATGTTGATTTTTCTAATACATTTTTTTCCTAATTTGGAAATATTTTTTTTTATATTTAATTAATCTAAATACATAAAATAAACATAAAAATGTATTGTATTATGTATTTGCACCGAGTATAAACTTTGTGTTTTCTCTAATTTCAATAAAATTGGGATATGTGTACAATCTGTTTTACGCGATAATAATATGCGGCCATGTATTTTCCGTGTACACACAATATAATATAATGTGGTGTTGCGCAGAAGCTTTTATTGGAGTTTTCTTTCTTTTCTAAAAAGCATTTAGTTTTTTAATGGGAGCTTAACATATATAAATAATATTATTATATGCTGGTATACATATAATAAGTGACGAATAAGTCGTTTATATGAAATGCTTCCGCATCCGTTGGAAAATGTATATGCAATATTTTTAAAAATCATTCCCTAATCCATGCATTTCGGCCATATTTATTTTAAACACTACAAGTATAGGGTAGGCTGCTCGGATGTATTCAGCGACTTACTCCTGATGTTCCGATGGCTGACTGGTCTGTTGTAAAGGTTGAGAAACCTATTTACAACAACCAGTCCATTATTGTATCAATATCAATATGTTCCTTCAAATAAAAGGGACAATAAACTTCACTTTGGCGATACGTCTCACCAAAGTTAAATTTTTTTTTGCCGATAAACCAGCTGATGAGGTGTGTGAGGCTTAGGGTCTTCTATACGACATATGTTTGGAATACCTTGAAGCGGTCAGAGAGATGTGCATCTTGATGCTGCTCGTTGTGCAAAAAATAAATAAATAAATAAATCTGAAGCACTCTAGATGTGCTTCCGACAACCTTGCTATTGATATCGCCCTGATCCAGGAACCTTGGGTAGGCTACAACCTATTCTACAGGCAAGTAGTTCAATTTCAGGTAAAAAAACATATCATAACTAATCTTTGTTCAAATTTTTGTTCAGAAGATTTAACTATAGTTAAACTGGAGAACTTTCATAATCAGAATTTCTACACCGCTTCGGTCTTCTTCGACTTTACAGCGTGGATAACATATCTAAGGACGATCTATTGCTTGCGGGATGTGATGCCAACGCTAGACACTCGCTTTTGTGTAGCTCAGAAAATAATGTCAGAGCTGAGTCTTTATTTGATTTTATTATAGGCAGTAATCTTATAGTTTGTAATAGAGGCAATACTCCCACTTTCACATTCCCTAGTTCTGATAGTCATTCAGGCTGGGAGGATGTCATTGATGTCTCTTTTTTATAAGGTCTCGTGGTTGATTATTGGAGGGTATCCAGTAAGGTCTCGTTTTCAGATCATATAGCTGGATATACTTCAATGTTCAATTTATTACGAAGACTGCAAAACCAGCTATAAGAACCCGAAAAGGACTGACTGGGGTAAATTAAAAAATGTCCTGAGTAATAAAGACTCTGCAAGATTATGCGCAAAGCACTATCTATGGCTCACTCTAATCCCAGTTTTCTTAAAACTGCGGTTGGAGTTTACACGGAATCTAGCAAGGAAACTTTGGAGGCACTATTAAGAGTTTATTTTCCTATGTGCCCTCAATTAACTATGTTTCAGTAGCTAGTTCAGTTGCTACCTCCTCTAATTGGTTTCATCGAATTGTTATACAATGGATAGAATTGACTGGGCTATTTATAGTTTTTCTCCCTTCAAGTCAGCTGCGCCGGAGGTTTTTTTCCGGCTATGTTGCACTTGCAACATACCAAGGAACTAGTTGTTCCTTGGATTTCCTTACTCTTTAAAGGTAGTCTCAGTTAAGAACCTCAGTCAGTCGTGGAGGCGTTCCAAAATTGTTTTTATTCCAAAGGTTGGTAGAAGAGGAGACTATTCGGCTAAGGATTTTAGACCAATCAGCCTCACTTCCTTCGACACTGGAACGTATTTTGGATCTAGAGATTTGCAACCATGCCTGGATTCTGTCTATCCGACCATTAGTGATATTATGGAGAGGGCATTTGAGTTGGTTGACAAATGTGCTAGTGAATGCGGACTATCTATCACTACTAAAACGAAAATTCCTGTGTGGTTGCCCCATAAATTGGGTGGTTCTACACTGTCTTTAAGCCTAAAGGCTAAGTATCTGGGCTTAATTTTAGACTCTAAACTTAACTGCAAGTCGAACGTTCAAGAAGGGGCGAAGAATTTGAAGAACATTGCCCTCTACTCGTGCAATAAAACTTTTAGCAAAACTTGGGGCCTTCGCCCTAAGATGATCTTGTACACGGCTATTGTTAGACCTATTATCGAGTGTGGATCATTGGTTTAGTGGCCAACTGTTGATATAGGTATTTACCGTAAGATACTTGACAAGGTTCAGCGTAGTTCTATGCTGGGTGTTACTGGAGCACTAAGAACTTGAATGTTTACACACATTTGCTACCACTAGACATTCACATTATGTATGGCTAGCTGTTGCTAGTGATATATTTCTAGGAAATCACATACTTACGGACCTAGCTCGCAGTTGTCTGTCTACGGAAATCAGGGAGCTCCTGGGTTTCTTCAACTTCACAAGGTGGTTATAATTTCTTATAATTTCTTTGGTTTACAAGGTTCTCGTTTACGTGATATCAAAGCGGTTATAGTTATAATATCAAACTGGTGTTGAAAAAATTGAAGCAATGATAAGGCGTAGCAAGTGGAACTGGATTGACCATACTCTGCGAAAATCGAGTGGTGACGTAGCGATAGTGGCGCTAGAGTGGAACCCACAAAGTAAACGCAGAATTGGTCGACCCAAGACTTCGTCGCATCGAACATCTTTGGAGGAAGTTAAAGCTGAGAAGAAGGAATGGTATGACCTCCAAGACGGAAAAGTTTCCCCACTTGTGTTTTATCACAGCCAAAACTAACAAGCAGACTATTCACCCCATACAAGAAAATAATCCTCTTTTTTCGGGTGGACGTACGACTT
>JANSTW010059579.1:0-11415 GCA_027564275.1 Diadocidia ferruginosa
TTTTTTTACATTATTTGTACTAGTAGTTCCGGTACCCACCGTTAATCGCCACCTGTCTATGTTATAGAGCCTTAAAACATTAACTTTACCTGTATATTCAATTAAATAATCAGCTCCAAAAAATGTCTTTATAAGGGTGACAATAATTGGTCGATATACCCTATATAATGGGTATGTTGTTCCCGAAAACTATATAACCATAAAGCGTTAATTTAAATCTTTGATATGACCATTTCCAATCTCTTCAAAAAAAATATTTAAAAATAAAATTAGAAAAATTTGGAATACCGAGTGGAAAAATCTTAAGAAATTCAAATTTTCTCATATATCAAATTATTGAGTTCTAATTTCTTAATTCTACTTATATGTATGTTTTAATTGAAACTCGCAATGGCTAGATATATATAAATGTTTTATAAAAAGAAGCCATATGAATGTTAAGAAAATATTATTTCTCGCATAGGATATAAATCGACAGTGCAGTTGATTCAATAAACGAATTTCAAATTTATTATTCGCAGTTATAATTTATTACTTATACAAAAAATATTAAACATAATTAAATATATAATATAATATAATCATCATCACAATATTATTATTGACTGTTTTTTTTATCTATTTTTAAATTATTATAATAAACAAAAAAAATATGTTTACTCCTTTTACTATATATATATTCTTATTCTGTGTTTCTTTAGTTATAGTCGTTATAGTAGTAATTGGGAGACCGTTGTATTTGATAGTTGTTGCGTTTGTTGTTATGGACTTTATGAGGTCTACATGTTGCTGTAAAACACTGGCCTCCCTTGCATCCAATGCACTTTGCCGGACCGGTTGCATCAACTTTGCAACAGTACAATCCCGTTGCACAATATCCATATTTCAGTTCCGTCTTTAATAGGTCGCATTCTGTACCAGCTCCCTATAAGAGTAGAAATTTTGGAATAATTTATTGTAGATTTAAAATTATGAGCTTTATGTAATATACCTTTGCGCATATTGTTTCATTAATGCAATATTGATTTTCACTTATGCCATGTGGACAGGTTGCAGGATATCCATAAAGTCTGTCAATTTTATGCTTTAGAATTTGACATGCAGCTGTGTAATATCTGAAAAAAGTATTTTTATGTTTAAAGGTATAATAAGTTTAATAGTTATTTCTTATTCGAGTTATTAGTAATATAAATAATATTTAAAATAAAATGTTTAATGCAATTCTAATTCATGTATATAATGCGTATATACGCATATAATATTTCATGATAATAATTTTCCAACTTTGAAATGTTTATGATGAACATTTGAATGTTTTCTTATATCAGGCTATATGTATAAATTATATTCGAATGTTTTTTTGAAAAATACCTCGCATCATTTTATCTTTTTTAATTAGGCCTTTTTGTTTTTTAATTAATATCTACTTATTTCAAATCAAATTAAAAATTTAATTGTATTTTTATGCATTTTATAAAAAAATAGGCTTTATTATATTTATTATATCATCTTTATTATTGTTATTTATTTAAACAAAGTCGTATATGTGAGTTATACAAATGCAATAAATATTCTGCATAATTATATATTATGGTAAATCAACTAAAAAATTTGGTTATATATCCTTGACTTTCCTTTTTTAATACAAAAAGCAAAATTTAAACGCTCTATATTTATATATAAGTTCTATATTGTTTCACTTAATCTTCAGTTTAAACTGAATCTAAAGTTTAATTTTGGATAATACTGACACTGCAAAATGGATTGCTTTCTTAAACTTAAGTTCAAACCGTATGATTAGTTTAACTAGTCACTGTAAAATTGCTCTCTAATGTTTAAAAGCAAAATTCCCATATTTCAAATTTAAAAATCGTTAATAAAATGTGTATGGTTTCTGATGCGTTTCCGCTCACTTGCCGCTGCGTTGCTTAAGCCCAAAAAATGTTTTGAATGTGTTAGCGGCGCACAGGTCCACTGCGGCCGGCTGCTACAATTTTGTCAACTCATTTGTTTTTGTTTATCAAAGTCGTAGAAAATCCATAATAATATTTTGAAAAATGGAAACTGAAGCAATGATAAAGATTGCAGAACTAGATTTTAATCTATTCGAGAGTAGAATTGCCGAGAACCCAGAATTAATTACAACCAAAGATACAAATGATCGATTTCTCATACATTGGGCTGCGCTAAAGGGAAAAGAACGCGCTGTGGAACATTTACTTTCGTTCAAACAATGCCCACTGGATGTTGGCGATGATACGGACGCAACACCCTTGATATTGGCCACACTAAATGGTAATCATAATATTGTACAATCGCTGCTGGAGAAGGGTGCCGATATAAATCATAAAAATTGGCAAGGACATTCACCGTTACAGTATGCCTGTTCCAAGGGTTGGCAAGATATTGTCCGGTTATTGCTGGAAAAGGGAGCCGACGTTGATGCACAAGATAAACGCGGTGATTCGTCGTTGCATCGTTTAGTATCGTTGGGTCGAACGGAAATCCTGAATATTATTTTGGAGCGAAAACCAAATTTAAATTGTGTCAATGCTGAGGGCAATACACCGGTGCACATCGCTTGTGAAGATGATCAATCGTCCTGTGCATTGCAGTTGATTGCACATGGAGCCGACGTAAACATACCGAATAAGGCTAAAGAGTTGCCGGTTGACTTGTGTAAATCGTCCGGCTTGAGACGATCAATTAAGGAGAAAATGGGCATTGTAGATCTCTAATCAGGTATTAATAGTATTCGAAGGATATTTTTGTAATTTAAAATTTTAAATAAAAACTTTTATAAAGTTTACTTTTGAATTTATTATTTGTGTTTTATTTTGTAGTTATATTCTTCAATGTATGGATTGAGGTGAGTGTTAAGAGATTAGTACAGCAAAAATTATCCACGATGGTCCAGGTAACTTCTATATTTTATTTTTATTTTTATTTGAATTATAATCATTTAAGATGGATTAAGAAAGAATCAAAGATGTATAAGATCAAGACAGCCATATTTTATTTATATTCTTGATCTGAAAATTAATTAAAATCTGTGATTAACCTATACCAACAGATCATCATCATAATCATACTCATCTTCACCAAAATTATCGCAAATTTGTGTAGTGGTGAAAAACATATTATATATACTCATATTTCTTATATACTATGGATAAGGTAATCCAAATCACAGTTAAGCAATGAAATTCTCTCTTCCAACAGTTCAACAGGTGACGAGATGGTCAATTGAACGTCATCAGCGTACATGTGTACATTTGAAAATCTAACGTGACTAGGCAAATCATTTATAAACATGCTGAATAAAATAGGGCCAAGCACAGAACCCTGAGACACACCAGACGAAATGTTAGCAAATTTCGACATAGCATCTTCAACAACAACACACATCTTCCTGCCGGACAGATACGAATATAGAAAATTACAGGCACTCTTGAAAATGAAAAAAAAGCCTTTTAAGTTTGTTACATAATATCGTATGGTCATCGTGTCAAGTGAGCCTGGATTTATTTAATTTTAAACAATTTTAATTAATGCAATTCAGGCTCTCTCGTAATCATGTACTTTATTTTAAAGTGAGGTGGTTCTTATTGACGAGCATATCAAAGGTAAAATGTTGTCAGCAACAGCTACTTAGTACTGGTAATATTTTTTATATTTTTTAATGAGTGTGAGCGGGTCTTTACGCTATATGACACTGATCACCTAAAAATATGTGCAAGTTGCTGACAACTATTCTCACCACGTAGTTGATATGGTCGTCATGGAAAAAGGGAAAAAATTGTCCCTAGATACCATTTAGCCGACAAAAATTGAGCCAAAGGTCGAACAAAAATATTTTATAATTTTTGGTATGTCTTTTTGGTTCGGCTGAGCAAAATAAGAATACCAGAGGCCCGATTATAAAACTCGATATTATCGGTATCGAGTCGAGATTAAAATTTTGATATGTTCGTATGTAGCTATTATGACTATTTCCAATCCTAAATAAATAAAAAAATAACTTCCTGACTTGTTCGGTACTGGAAATATGTAACATGGTAGCAGCTGATTAGGCACTAACTTATTACTCAGTAAAATAATTTTTAAAACCATTAAAAACTTTCACATATTTCTATTCATCACTAGTCAGCCCGATCTGACCTAAAAACTCATCTTCACCAAAATTATCGCAAATTCGTGTAAAGGTGAAAAACATATTCTATTTATACTCATATTTCTTATATTGTATGGAAGCCCCCTCCCGTTCGATCTACAAATCCCAGAGTATGGGACCACCAAAAACTCACCATAAACCACCACCTAAAATTGCCCAAATTCCTCGATTAGTGTAAAACTTTCTTGTCTAATAATAATTTGCTTGTAGAGACGGACATACGATACACGGGCGGACGCAAAAATGGGTTCCGGCAAATTGAGCCATTCGACCTAAATTTATTAAATTAATTAAACTTCCTATCTATGGATTATTGTGTATAAAAACAGTATACAACAAACTTAAGGGCTTTCTTTCACTTTGAGTAACACGTAAGTAAAGCAGAATAAATCTTTTTACAGAAAAAAAAAATCGGTCCGAGAGCATAACTTTGATGCTGCTTTTACTATATTTTAAGATTTGAAAACTGACAAAAACCAAAACATTCCCTTTTTACAACAACAACAAATAATATGGGAGGCTCCCAGTCTTTAACTTCGTCATCATCATCGTGTCCTTTACTCCAAAGCGAGGGAGCATAGGGACCCTTTTTTCTATCTGATACCATGGTTTTCATTGACGACTATATCAAAGGTGGAGTGTTGTCAGCAACAAAGATGTGAAAATTTTTTTGGCCCTACCGAGCCTCGAACCCACAACCTCTTGATTTCAGAGCCGTGACTTTACCCACTGCTCCATACTGGTTGCCCGTCTTTAACTTAGTGACCCCAAATGGAATTCCCGAGAATTTACTTAAAACCTCTATTAAAACCCAGCCACACCAAAATTGACCGATATCCATAAAACTGTCTCTATATATGCTCAATGTTCATATAGTTCGGTATGGGACCCTCTTTTAACCTATGACCTAGAGACTTCAAATGCAATTCCAAAGTAATTTTATCAAATCCGTCTATTAGTAAAATGTTTCTCTATATGTTCAAATTTTTCGGTCATTTTTAGAAAGAAAAAATTGTATTGCAGCCTCCCTTCTTCTTTGACCTAGAGACTTTAAATACAATCCTAGAGTATGGGACCACTAATAACTCAACCTCACTAAAAATTGGCCAAATCTCTCGACAGGTGTAAAACTTTCTTGTGTCTAATATTTTGCTGATGGACGAACGGGCGGACACACGGAAACTTTATTTTCTAGGTTATCTGAATCAGAACACCATAAAACGAGAAAAAACCATGATCCCAGTAATTTGACGATTTTAAACTAAATTAAGGCTTGTACTATTTACATATACATTATCCATATTATTATATTTTTTATTGTTTTTTTTTATTTTTTATATAATTAGTTTCAGATAATATATTCGGTTTAGAGAACAATAATTTCAATCAAATACTTAATTTAAAATAAATATATAGAAAAATCACTCACTGTTCATCTCCGTGAACCAAAACTAGATACATACTTAAAAAAGCTAACACTAAAATAGTTAAAATTTTACCGGAAACCATTTTTTCTAATAATTTATTTATTCACACACCGCGCAAACACAAAATTTAAAAAAAAAATCCTTTTTCTTTGCACTAAACTATTTAGCTTTTTGAAAAGCCGTTTTTCACAACGCGATTTAGTCCAGCCAATTCGTATATATGAAATATTATATTATATATCCTTAAACTTAATTGATAAAGCGACAATTTAAAACTGTAAATTTCAATTGAAAAATCATTTGTATTTATAGTGACCAGCAAAATGATAATTTATTCAAAAATTATGCAAAACAAAAAGGACACTTGCGCGTCCTTACTTATATATATTTTTTTATATTTCTCTAATATGAAATCAAGTGAAAGGAATAAAGTAGAAAAACTCTGCGAAAAAAACGGCCATCAAACGACAAGCAAATCAAGTGGAAATGATTTTTTCTTCTTCTGCTTAATTCGCTAAATAATAAAGGACGAATTTTTATTTTTATGAGTTTAAATATTCATGTATTTTTTTTTTGTTATCCTTAATTTGTGTGATGGAAAAAAAACTTTAAAATATATTCCAGTCTAGAGAAAATCGTGTCTATTGTGGATGGCTCTAATTCGATGTGACACCGCGATGAGATTTTTCTATATGTAATTAATAAGAAATTTTTACAAGTTTATTCATTGTTGCTGACTTAGAAATTGTGGGATAAGATGGTGCTATTATGTAATTTATAAGATAAAAATAGGATTTTTCTTGGTTATTCCTATAATCTGTACAGAAAAACCGGCTATTGCTATGCATATTTTTAGTCTACAAAAAACATGATTTTTATCAATTTTCGAAGAAATTGCTTATTCTAATTTCTATTCAATTATATAGAAAGTTGACATTTTTAGCCTTGAAAATACTTTTTATTTTAAATATAGAAGAATATCACCATTTTACCTCATTTGAGAATAAATTAATTTTAATGAAAGCAATAATATATGTTTTGAAGGAATTTATTAAATATTATATTGATGTGATGTATAAATAAAATTGATATAATGTTTGCTTCCTAAATTCGTTAAAATTTGTTAAGTTTTATAATGAAATCTAATCATACTGTTCAAATTCTCTGCCTTACAACTATTATAAAATTTCGCCTCGTCAGCATATAGGTGATAATTAGAATGAGCTCAAAATTGAGGTAAATCATTCAAAATGGAACCCTGAGGAACTCCGGAGGTGGTAACTAAGTTTGAAGAACGTAAATAAACGTATAGGTGATAATTATATAATGAGCTAAAAATTGTGGTATATGATATTTATAAATAAGTAATATAGAGGAGGGCTCAAAATGGAACCCTGAGGAACTCCGGAGGTGGTAACTAAGTTTGAAGATTATGAATCATTTACACAATTGAGTTCTGTTACGCAAATAGTTATCAATAAGAAAAACTGCAAGTTGTTGAAGCCGAAAAATAACTAACATTAACTGAATCTCAGTTCTTTAAAGAACATGTGGAAGTTCATTCCAGAGTAAAATACTACTCACAAACAATGTAGATGCCATCAAACTATATTTATATGTTGGCAATATTAAAATGTTAGCTCTACGCGATGGGAGAAATGTATAAAAATATTGAGGTTCTTTAGATGTTATTAATTTAAACAAAAAAAGGAACCTATATTCCAAGTACATGGTTAAATCGCATCCCAAAATTGAAGAAGACAATGAATCAAAACGACGTAGTACATGGACATATCTTGTATACATGCGTTAAAAGTTGTTTGCAGCTTTGACTTGGACTCAGCATTAATAGCAGGAAAATAATAAAGAGTCCTTCTGTCTGTCCGCAAATTTCTAGACACAAAACTGAGTTAAACCAGTGGACGTATTTGGCTAAATTTCAGAGTGAGCTTTTAACGGTCCCATTATTTGGTATTGCATTTGGTGTCTATTTTGTATAGGAGAGATTGGGATTCCATACAATTTTTTAGTAAAAATGGAGGAAATATATTTATTTATTCAAAGATCCAAATCTACACAACTTTTGGAAACAACTATAATATTTACATTTTTTTTATTATCAATACTATATCACAAACGTCCCTAAATCAACCAGTAGTAGCTTTTGAAAATTTGAAATACGATTTTATTTTCCTAATTTGTATGACCTTGATTTCATTGTAGAGGCAAAATTCTGTCTGAGAATATGGCCGACCATATTTTTAGTTCATTGTAGAACCAGAATTCTGTTTGAGAAGATAGCCGACAATTAGGCGATAAATTTTGCGATTTGCAATGACTTTTTATAGAATAGATTTTGTCTAAATCCCTAGCTTATTACTTCAAACTCTTACCAACATGACCAACCCAAGACATCCCCCAGCAACCACAACAGGTCACTACTCTTTATTAAATCAAACAAATTGAAATTATTTTAAAACAAAAAAAACAAGTGATGGTAGGCGCGAACAAAAATCCAACCCAAAAAAGACACCGAAGATGGTTCAAGTACCTGGTACATATAAGGAAAGTTCTTTCTTTTGTACGTTTTAATAATTTTTTTACTCTAGAATTGAATTTGGGATACTTAGATCATACCAATAGGGAGACTTCCCAGTTCCAATACAAACTATTTTGTAAAAATAGCCGAAAAATGTGAGAATACAGAGAGAGATATTTTCTCTCTCTCTCTCTTACCAGTACATGTACAGTATGTTTTTTCTCGTTTTATGATTCAGAAAACTAGAAAATAAAGTGTCCTTCCGTCCGTCTATCTGTCCGTCAGCAAAATATTAGACACTAGAAAGTTTTACACCTGTCGCTGAAAATGGCCAATTTTTGGTGAGGATGAGTTATTAGTGGTCCAATACTCTGGAGAGTTTTTTACCAGTGGGCGGATTTGGTCAAATTTTGGTGGGAGGGAGTTTTTAGTAGTCCGATACTTTTTGGTTGCATTTGGAGTCTATATGTTTAAGGTTTAAGGGGCGGCTCCTATACGATTCTTTTCTCTAAAAATTACCGAAAAATATGAATTATATACTGACAGTTTTTTACCAGTGGTCGGATTTGGGAAATTTTTAGTAAGGAAGAGTTATTAGTGGTTTCATACTCTGGGATTGCATTTGGAGTCTATTAGATCAAAGGGGATAGAGAGTCTTTTACTAAAAATGGATTTTAAATATGAGCATATCTATAAAGTTCTTCCCTGGTAAATGGATTTTGCTCAAAATATATGAGCATATATAATTATTGGAGCTATGGGCATTCTGGCTCACTTCTGACGTCACGAATTAAGAGTGAACGATACATAAATTTTGGTGAGGTTTGAGGAGTTTTATCAATTTTGGTGTAAGTGTGGGTTTTAAGTGTCTTTTTATACTGTTGGATACCACCTACGGTTTCTAGGTTAAAGGTAAAAAATGTGAATTAACAGAGAATGTTTTGGTTTGTGTCAGTTTTCAAATGTTAAGTTAGATTTACAGTTCTGACTGGGAATTTTTTTTCGACAATCTAATATCTTATCGATAACCAATAATATCAAAAATATTTAAAGAACTCTACTTATTCAGCTAAAGCCAATTTGTGTTGATAATACCAAACCACCATCAAACAAATAAAAGGTGATTTTGTCTATTTTGAGAAGAATAAATATTTTTCTAGCAGCTTTTCTTAACATATCTATTAGGCTTTCGATAAAGTGTATCACATTTGACTCTTATATTTAAAATAAAAAGGCTGCTGCCACCCCAAATCTAAAATGGGCTAAAATCTAGTTTCCGGCATAGCAGAATATTGTGACATCTCAAAAATTTAGATCCCTCCCTCTAAATGGGTGAAAGGGATTCATTATAAACTTTTTTGTTCTGGAGTTAGGGATGAAACGTTTCTTTTCGGAGGCGTTAAAAATTAGAAAATTAAAACACAAATTAGGGGGTTCGGCTTCGGGCGGTAGCCCTCTGAATATTGAAAATTGTACAAAAAAACGTATTTTTAGATTTTTTATCTAAGCCCAGCCCTATTTTTTTAAATTGGTAAAAAAAATGACTCGATTTTAGACCCCTTAGGGGAAGGGGTCTAAATTCTGCTGGGCCGGTAAACTATAGACATCATCCCTAAAATGTACTGAAATCCTATCTAGAACGCCGACATTTTCTGGCAAAATAATAAAGGACGAACAAACATAACTTCACGCCATAGAAACTGGTGTACCACAAGGCAGCGTAATTGGATTCTTTATCTATATATACTCTACACCACAGACTTGCCACTAACAAATGAATAAATTCATATGATTATGAATGATAACTCAACAATAAGCGCCCCTCAATTTAATTTAGCTTTTAATATTTTGTTCGTGAATAATATAATACATTTTTAAATCTTTCGGTTATATAACTACAGTAGAGTCGAGTACCTATATCGCCTAATACCAGTTCACCTTATTGCTGGTATATACAAATTCTTTGAAATTTTTAAACACGCTGATAAATAAAAAGAATACATCAATATTTATGTACAGAATATTTTAAATAATATTATTGTTTCAATGAACTTAATAATTTTTTCCATGTTTTATAATATTATATACGATATGGCCAGTCGAAAAATAGATACTCGCGCTGTTTGGTTCCATATAGCTTAAATTTTTTTTTTATAATAAGCGTCGAAGTGCACCCGCGCGGAGGCTATAATCTATTTAATATTTTATTCCGAGAAAAAAACCGTTATCAGTGAAAAATTTTCCAGCTTCTTATTACACACACATGACATTGAATAGAATAATAATAATTATAAAAACGAGCATTTCAACCAAATGATTCTTCAATTAAATATAGAATAATTTTTGTCGGCTTATTTAAAAATAACAATAATTAATATTTACAATAAACAACACACTATAAATAAATTTGATCACAAAATTCTATATTTGGATTAAACGCGAAAATTTCAAAATAAATTTGCGATAAACATTTATTAAATTTAATATAACATTTTCAAATGAGAATTTGTCTTAATAAATAACTTTAAGTTTGTTGCCAAATATTATGGAGAAAAATATACAATTATTTAAACACACGTTTTAATCAAACCGTATCTATTTTGAATTGGGAATATTTTGTAAGAAAATTGAATTTCTACATATACAAACAATTTTCGTTCAGTGAAATTGAAATTTACCTGAAAAGTACATAGAGAAAATTCAAATTCGTGTTTAAGGTGTTAAATTAATTCTTACCTGTAATTTGAGCATATAAAGTTATGTTTTTTAAGCTCTTGCTAAGCATTGATTTTAATCCTTTAAAATTTTCAGAATATTTTTAAGATTGTGCAAATTTAAATATTTTATAGACGATAAAGGGTAAAAACGAATAAATTTTACTACATGATAACCATTTAGTTAAACTAAAATAGATCAATTCCCAGAATTTATAAATACAAAGAGTTTTTTTTAATCCAGAATGAAAGTTCTATAAGTGTCTTTTAACGAACGATATAATATATAAGTAATATATCTTTGTCCATTCAAATATTGTTATTTTATATGAATAGACCAGTGATGGAAACCGAAAAAATATTTTTGTAACCGTTACTCATTTCGTTAGACGAAAAAATTAAATTTGTTCACGGTTACGGTTACAGTTATTGACTTTAATAAAAGAACAAAATGTACAGCAATTGACTAATATTTTAACATCATAATTATTAATGAAACATTCACAACAGAGGCCTAATTATATATTACGTTCCGAACGGAAGTTTTTCCGTACATCACAT
>JANSTW010059590.1:0-11415 GCA_027564275.1 Diadocidia ferruginosa
TTGGCAAATACGGTAGCTGTGGAGGTGTTTGTGGAGGGGGTTGGGCGGTTTTTAGTGTGTTACGGACCTGCTTCCGAAGTGGTGTCCAAATTCGACTTTTCATCAAAATTACAACTTTCCGGTATATAAAAAATATTTTATTTTCTACTAAAAAATTAAGCTAATGAATATTGATAAATTAAATTAAATTATATTTGGTTTGTTTTTAATTAATTTAATCTTGGCCAAATTTCAATTATTTCTTCAAAAAAACTGTTCGCCACTGATATAACCAAACAAACAACAAAAAAGCAAAACATCTTTGTGTGTTTTTAATATGAAATTTAACAAGCGAGTAAATTGAATCTGTCCATCAGACTAATGGCGCTTGATTACCATTTGGCTGTAGGCCAAACCAAATATTAAATAAATAAATGTAAATTTTCTGCACATTTTGTGCAACATATATCGCATAAACCTTATACATATATATAATTTTGCAGAGCAAGAGTGAAAAAAATATTAAAACAATAATTTATAAATATTTATGTAATTCACTGACAAGTGGCGAGAATTTCATACACTGCATATACAGCTAAATACTTATATAATAAACAGTTGCGAGCGGTCAACTATTGGATATTTTTAACAATTGTTTCATTTGTTAAATTTTACATTTAGTTCAATATACAATTGATTTTCCGCAGTTCTACTCAAAACATAAAAATCTATCAATCGCCACTGCTTATAAAATACATAATATATATCATTATAAAATATCGCTTTGCCTCTGCGAGTTATATTTATTATTTATTTTTCACATTTTATATACAAATTGATTTTAAATAATTGCAAATATTATGGCCATTTTTTATTTTATTTGTTGTTTTATGATTTATGGCGTTTTTTTTATTTGCTTAGCTATATGTATGGTTAATAATAATAATAAGCTTCTTTTAATAAATATATAAGGGTGACTGGGAGGGGGTTTATTATCTTATATATTAGGAGGGTATGGTTTTGTTTTTTAAAATAAGTAATGATAATTTGCTAATAAAAATCCATTCAATTTACAAAAATAATAAATTTATATAATAATAGCTCTACGAAACTATTGAATTAATTAATTAAGTAAAAAAAAACGTACACATTTTCCTAATGCCCATTAATTTAGATTTTATAATTAAAATCAACAAGTCTCGCATAATTATGCGGATAAAAAATAAATTGAGTTTATTAAAAAAACTAAAAATCATATGCTATTTATGAGAGAAAAAAATACATAAATTTTTAATTAATTTTTTTCCTTTGACTATATAAATATTAATTCATTAATTAAGAAAAACAATCTAATTATAACTTTATATATGAATAAAAAAAAACAATTTTCTCTGCATGAATTTGCCTATATATAATATATAACTTTAATCCGTACAATATATTATATAATATATACAACATAAAAGTCGTGCGCTTTAATTAAATAATAATTCTCACAAGGCACACATAAATATGGTATAGTTTTAAAAATTAATTTGAAAAGCTCTTTCCAGACTGAACATTACAAATTATGAATATATAAATAGAATAATAAAACCGATTAACTGATTCATAATTTATGCAATCTGAATAAAAAAATAAACAATTTTAGTATCAATAAAGTCAAGTCTTTAGTTTTTCTCTCAATTTAAAACGCCTATTTTAGTATATGATTTACGATAAATCTCAGCTGGAGATGGTTTCGGTTGAGAAAAGTAAATTTTTTTCTCCGTATTTAAAAGCGCTGCTATACAGCAACAACAATAAATTGATATCCCATATGCGTTTGAGATAAATTTGTTTATATAAAGGAATTATTATAATATTATTGTTTAATTGGAATTATTGATATGTAATTTAAAATATATATTTTTTCTATATATACAATATTTTAGCCAGTTAAGCTATATAATGTACATAATAAGTTTAATACGACTGAATTGTTGAATAATACGAAAGAGTTCAATGAGCAACGAACCTTTTTTTCAATAATACAATCATTAACAGAATAAAATAACTTATTTAAAATTTTACATTGAAAACATAAAAATGGTTTATCTAATTGTCTCACTAATTTTCGTATATAGAGCTGATAATGTTTTCTATGTTGTAAAATTACACAAGTTAAAAAAAACCCCAAATGTTTTTTATACCTATATGTAGGTATATAATAAATTGGCGCCATACAATTTACATTTCTACTATGTTTTGTATTAAGTTAGAATGTTTTCAAACATTTTGTTTTCGTTTTTATTGACTTCCGATAACATTTAATTTGTTCCTTTTTACTTACAGTTACCAACAACAAGAAAACTCACGTCAATGATCTGAGCAGTGCGAGGTGACAGCCAATTTTTCAGTTTTGTAATATATACATTATATATGTATATATATATATATATATATATATATATGTAGGACGTAGGTACACTACCAGTCAAAAGTTAAAACTCAAAAGTTATTAAATACTCTTAATACTCATCTGAGATGAGTTCGACCCATTTCTCTATGATTAAGACATAAAATATGCGGTTTTGATTGATATTCTTGGAACTAAATCCTTTTATATGACAATCTTTCTAGCACCGTTGCTATGGTCAATACGAAAAATGTTCATTTTACATTTTTGTAACGAAAAATAAAAAAAATCCTATGAAAAACCGCATATTTTGAGTGAATTCTTACAGCTATGTGATGATAAGCATGTAATGTATACTATATAGAGAAATTCCGGCTGGGCGTATTCATACTCGATTTATGTATCTTTGACTTATTTCTTTACTCATACCATTAGCCTATTATCCTATAGTATTGTTAACAATAATTGCTAGAAAGAATCTTCGGAGTAGCAGACTACATTAAGTAGTATTTTATAAATGAGCTTTTGAGTTTAAACTTTTGACTGGTAGTGTATATAAGACATTTTACAATAATAAATATTTGTCTTAAAAAACATAGTCAGATTAAAACAGTAATAAGGTTTGAGACCTCTTCGGTCGGATTGTATAGTGGCAAATCATTATTAAATTTGACAACATTCTACCATTTGTCTGTCAATTTTAACCATGTAATCATGCAGAAAAAAAGGTCTCACCTATATTTTACCTCAAAAGGACACGAATATAATGAACCAAACTGCTGCCAGCTCTATAATAATTTACTATATTCACACTGTAATGTTGTATTCTACATATTGCATAAGACACATATATATATACAAAAAAATTATAATAAATGTGACTCATCACTTTCCATTTGTTTAAAAATAAATTTTTTAAATTCCATTTTAAGTTGTTTATTTTACTAATTCTATACATAAATCATAGATAAGAAAATTAAATTAAAAATTATCAAATAAAGTAATGCGTCTGCTGCATATATAGAATACCTATATAAAGCTATGTATAATACAGACTATTAATTCATATATGAAAAATAGACAAAAAGTTATATTGTTGTATTTAATTTAATATAATATTTTAAGTAACCGCAGCTTCTCTATTTATTTACTTGCCAATTTCCAATTACAATATTGATTAATTTTACATTAAAGACAAAATTTTAAAATATTATATTGCTGCGCGGTTAGAGGTACAATATAATAATACACAAAGAGCACGCGTTTTCGATCCTCTGCCTATATAGCAAACTTGAGGCGCTATCTCTTAAAAAACCATTAAAGTCACTAATGGAACTTATCGCAAAATGTTTATAAAAAGGAATTAACAAAAAGCAATGTTATAAGCAGCTCACAACAATCCAACAAAAAAATATAAAATACAAATATTTTGGTGACATTATTTAGCTTTATAATGATATTGTATGGATTCGGTTTAAAAAAAAAAAAAGTTTTAGACCTTCTTATACATTCTTACCGCATTCAATCCCATATATTAAACCAATAGATCTTTATACATAAATGTATTTTTTGAAACAATAAAAATAAAAAGTTTGCCTGCGATGTCTCTCTGGACATTTATTATATGACATATGAATGGAATTTAATTTAATTATATATAGAAATATATTTGTTTTTTTATTGACTCTCAATTTGTTATCTTAATTAATTAACATAGCAAAGAAAAGGCACAGAAATTATAGCTAAGCGGACCTTTACAAGTCTATAGAAAAAGATATATAGTATGATAGATCCATTTAATTCGTATATTATAATAAGATACGCGCGCTTACATTTGGTGTTTCATTTTTTTTTTGTGTAAAACATGTTGTTGATTAGTATTTGTATTTTACATTTGGAAATCGATTATAAATTAAAATATAATTTAGAAGTTTAAGAAAGGCTGTATTCTGGCCCTTAAAATATTCACGATTCATATGCTGTCAATAAATGTAATAATTTCTTAACTTACCGTCTCCTTGTGGAAGCCTATATATGACACCTTAGTTAGTTTTATATAATATGTATAATTTTCCATAAAATAGGGTAATTGTCTTTAATTATTTTTAGTATACCTTTTTAATAAATGAAAATACAACAAACATTTTTATTTAAAAAATTTATTTATTTTATTTATATATAATAACCTCAGCTTTTTCTATTGATTTTTTAAATAATAATTATAGCATAAAATCGAGCATAAAATACTTTAACAAATTTGTACATAAAATTTAATTAAAAAAAAACATAAAATAATATTCTTATATGATATTCATTTTCACATATCGACAGCTCCATAATCATCATTATCGTGTCCTTTACTCCAAAAAGCGAGGGAGCATATAGGACCATATAGCATAATACTCTTTAAAATTTTTAAAAATTTTGATACAACATTATACAAACATTAAAGGCCAAATACGACCAAATACGATCAGTTAGTTTATTTTCAACATTTTTTTTTTAATTTTATTGCTCAAACATTTTTAAATGTAGACTAAAATGCTTTATATATTTCGATATGTATCTATATAGACCTAGAGTATAGATATTTAGAGAGGTTATAGAAAGAGAGAGGTAAATGCGTTTTCAAAATAAGTTTTGTTAAAGTATATAATTAATTAAATTAAAAATAAATTTAAAAAAAAATTGCACCTTTTTTAATCATTTAATTATACATAATATATGCAATTTAGGTGCGTAAAAATGTCTAAGACTTAGGTATATGTATTTTAAAAAGAGACTATTTTATTTTTAATATTTTATCAAAAATTATCTTTTAAATTAAATTGTACTTTGCGTAATTTAATAATTTTTTTTTTTAAATTAATTACTCTATAGGACGGACATTTTTTAGGGGTTTTGCCTCGGGTTTTGCCCTAAAATTTAACTAATTATATCACCGTGACCATTTTGTCTTAACATTTCTAATCTTAATTCATGTTCGCGAGCCTTAAGTCGTAGTGCGGCTATCGATGAACTTCGTCTATCATCGGGCGGTGTTGTTGAACCGGATGTTGTATTTGATGAGGTTATTGGTGGTGAAGATAGGGGTGGTGAAGATGCTAGATATTCTGTCGATTTTTGTGGTGGTGGTGAATGATGGGATTGTTGTTGCTGCTGCTGCTGCTGCTGTTGTAATTGCTGTTGTTGTTGTTGTTGCTGTTGTTGATGTTGTTGGTGTTGATGTTGATGCATTGAATGTTGAGCAGCTGATATATTTGCAAGTAATGATTGAAATGATGCACTCGGTGAATATAAAGCACCAACTCCATGCGGTAGTATTGGTGATGGGGGTGCTCTATAATAAAATATAAAAAACAATTTAATTAAAAATATAAACAAAACAACAAACATAAAAAAACATTTTTCACATTATATATAAAAGAGAACAAAAAATAATAATTTACCTGTGAAATTGATGTAAATAGGCAGGTGGTAAAACTGTTCCTCCAGGTAAATGAGGGTAACGAAACGCAGCCAAACTAGCCGTATCAAATGGTTTTCGTAAATTAAAACCCAAATGTGTAAATGGATTTGGTGGTAGTGCAGAGGCAACAACTGTGGCCGATGGTACTTGGCCGCCACTTGGCAGGTACGGATTGTACGGATGACCGGAAGGGCCGACTTTCTCTTGTTTACGCCATTTTGCCCGACGATTTTGAAACCAAACCTAAATAAAGGTAACAAAAAATGTGTTTAGAGATTTGTTTTATACAATTTGAAATATTTTTCTTAGTAACAAAAGTTTATGTTTTAAAAACCTTGATTAATGCTTTATTGTCAGGAAATATAATAAATTAATTTTATGTTTTGTTTGTAATATATATATTATATATATATATATATGCATAACTCCGCCACTGCATAAAAACGCTAAACGAAAAAAGAGTAATAAATACGTTTGAACAATCAAAGTCTGCATCTTATATGTATGGACAAGTAAATTAGTTCTCCGACATTATAACAAAAACAAATTTTATTATTATAATTTGATATTGTAATTTATCCAATAAGTTATCACAAGATTTTTCATTAAATTGCAATATAAAATTATATTGTATGAAAATCGACGATATATGCGGCAAGGAAGCTTGTAACGTATATTAGCTTTGTAAAAATATTTATTAATTTAATTTTTTTTCATGTTAACTTTTATAACTCGATTATTACGGCAGATAATATCTTTTAAAAGAAATTATAATAAATAACCTTGACTGCCATGTGGAGTATAATATATAGAGAGCCACTGTTTTATGTTCTGGCATTATTCTTTGCGTCTTACATAATTCAACCATCATTTTCAACATCATCATCGGCAGCGCAACACGTTTTTTCTACCAAAATATATACGTTCTTTGCTTCTATATATTATTATATTATATATAGTATACAACCAGTGCCGAATATTCCATAGAAGCAAGGAAAGCATTGCTTCCCATAGCCTTAACAAAAAAAAACACATATACCTACGATCGATATGCAACCACTTGGATTAAACAAAAATCAAAATATACTGTAAGAAGGAAACTTATCGCTCTATTTGCTTCCAATCATTTATGAGTCTTTTCCAATGTATTCTGTCAATTCTTAAAGGAAATTTTAGCTTGTATTAAAATTATATAAAAGATTGGAAGCAAAGAGACAAATACATAAGTTCTCCTCATGCACTATTTTTTCTTTACGTTGTAATATGGTAAGTGTACGTTGAAACCTTATGAAATAATGGTTTTTGAAAGCAATCATGATGTGAGTTCCATACAAAATAATTAAATGTGTTTATTTTTATCGATTTTATTTTGCAATTTATAGCCATTAGAATACATATTATATTTAATTTAATAATTCAATTAAACAATAATTTGTATTGAAGATGTCTTCAATCTACCGTATACTGTATAGTGTATACAACAAATTTAAGTATTGTTTCCCATGCCTGAAATCTCACGCTTCGGAACTGGTAGCTATTACTTGTTCGAGTAGTGGGAACAAGTTATTGTTTATCGGAACCTGTCACACGATGTTAATTGAGGCACAAACCCGCAAGCTACTTTAACTAGCATCAGAATTAAAAAGAAGTATATACCTTTACAAAATTAGTCCTTTATCTTTTTCCTTATACTTAAATAGACAAAATATATATACATTTTTTTAACGAAATTCTTTCGTTTCTAATATAAAGCTTTAGTATTATAGTGACACAATAAAGTCAACGTATAGGTAATGATGAAATTTGTTCTTTGTTATTCTATTATGACGTGCCATCACCAACTAACTATACATATAAAAACGTTAAATATTTACTAAATTTCTTTATATGTCCCTATAGAGAGTGTATGGACCGGCATGTACATAAAAATAAAATGGACACAATATTTAGTTCATAAAGGATTTGGTAAATTGGTTTCACAGACCTTTAACGACTCAATTGGTGAGATATGACACCCATGTGAAATTTACCCATATAAAATAATGGATATACATTGTGTTGTTACAGAAAGTTCGTATACATTGTACTGTGTTGTAACTTGCGTCATATATACAAGAATGAGAAGCCCTAGATCTTAATAATAGATATATAGAAATTCCTTTTTGAATGCGGTAAGACTTGCTTAAGGTTGTAACGACGATATGTAATAGAAAAGATGCACCCAGAGAAAAAAACTATATCGTATAGAAAATTGACAATCGTTTTTAAATCATGTTTAATTTCCTTCAAGAAAACATTTGCTTGATTTTAATTAATGTTAGTTTTCATGTGAGCCTATGTATTTAATTTTAAAATATCGAAATATCGATGATTTTTCAATATCGAACAGCCCTATAATATATTTGACTATACAGTGACCTGACATTACACCCAAAAGCTTAAATCAAACAAAAACTTTGTTATTGTTTGTGTCTTTGCTAAAAGCTGTTAAAATCGATTTAATGTCCCTTCTATAAATTATAAACAAAGCGATTGGTTGATTTATTGGCTGATTTTGGAAGATTTTATCGAAGACACAAGCAATAAAAATATTTTCGTGTGATTTAAGCTTGTTAACGTTGTTGGGTGTTATGTCTTTGGGTGTTATGTCATGTCACCGCTTTACCAAGCTTTTTTTTACATTTTTTAATTCTCATACCAATATATCAACTAATCTCTTTGTTTATAATTTTTAGAAGGGACATTTAATCGTTTTTACCAGTTTTTAGCAAAGACACAAACAATAAATACGTTTTTGTTTGATTTGTGCGGTGACTTTTGAGTGTTAAAAAAAGGACAATGGTGACCGTTATGTCAGCCGACGACATAACACCCAAAAGCTTAATCAAGCCTAAATAAAATGAAAATTTAACCAAGCTTCAAACAAAAACTTATTTATTGTTTTGTGTATTCGTTAAAAACTGTTAAAAAACGAAATTGATGACCTGACATAACACCCAAAGACATAACAACTAAAAGCTTAATCAAGCTTAAATCATACGAAATCTTATTTATTGTTTGTGTCTTCGCTAAAAACTGTTAAAAAACGTTTTAATTATAAACAAAGCGATGGGTGAAAACTTGTTAAAGCTTTTGGATGGTAAAAAACTAAATTGGTGATCTGACATTTTACCCGAAGTTGTTTGTGTCTTCGTTAAAAACTGATAAAAAACGATTAAAAGTATTTTCTAAAAATTATAAATAAAGCGATAGGTTGATATATTGGCTGTTTTAAGGGGTTTGAGAATTTAAAAAAATTAGAAAAATCTTGTTAAAGCTTTTGGGTGTTATGTCTTTAGGTGTTGTTATGGTCATGTCACCAGACCATACATAGTGCTTTAAGGTCAATTTGTACTATTCTTTTAATTCAAATACTTGGTTATATCGAGATGGCATACATTTTTAGATCTAATTTTTATTTATAACCCAAAAAATAGTTTTACATAATCTTAATTCTTATGAGCAGTTATGTTTGTTATGTAAAAATTTAACCTCCACTAATATTTTCCTCAGAATAGAGGTTTGTTTCTTTTCATGTCTATCACTAACTTAGTTTTTTTGACTGATTTGTAAACGTTAATTGTTTATTGTTTAGTCACAATCAAGAAGTCATCAAAAGTATTACGTTTTTGACTTATCTTCTATTATTTCATTTATATTACAATAATAATTGTCCTAATTTAAAAACAAAATTTCTCTCCGTGTACAATATATTATATGAATATTGTATTTTCTGGTACTTGGAAAGTTTCATATATTGCAACATGTAATAATGTAATAATACAAACATAATACAAAATAGTAGGTATATATTCGCATCTTATATATAGTTAGTATGCCATAGTCATTTATGGTGACGTTAATCATTGTTATAAATAAAGCAAGGGAATTTGTGTTTTTTGTGGCCGAATAACTCGGACTTTTAACACTAATATTGCAGT
This sequence comes from Diadocidia ferruginosa, assembly GCA_027564275.1. Taxonomy (NCBI): domain Eukaryota; kingdom Metazoa; phylum Arthropoda; class Insecta; order Diptera; family Diadocidiidae; genus Diadocidia; species Diadocidia ferruginosa. Next base: position 9,827 of record JANSTW010059590.1, read on the forward strand.
TGGTAAAGGTTAAAACTGTATAAAATAAATTTATCAAGCAGCAAAATAGAAAATCTTGAGAAAAATCAATCATGAAAATAATTTTGTAAATTATAAAATATATCCCAATGAATTGAACGAAAAAATATTTTTACTGACTCCAATTTTACAGTTCACATATTATTATTTCCTCCGCATATATATTTGCCATAAACTTCCAATTTATTTTACAATTTAATAATAACATTGAAGCATACAAAAAAAAACACAACGATTTTCTAATATGAAATCAATAACTGCAATATAATAACATTGGGAATATAGGGGGTGCAGAGGGCGGGCCGGGAAAAGAAGAATAACACACAAAAAACCATTTCAATGAAAATGAAAAATTTCTTTCGTTTTCTCAACATTTTATATTATTATTTTTGTATTACAATATGTTTTGTTATAATATCTCGAATCTGTATGCGGATGGATGAATGAGTGACTCTATAACATAGTTGGATTGATGGTTGGATGGATAGATGAATGAATATAAAATTACTTTGTATTATTATATATTTTTAAGGCTGTTATACGTATTATTGTTATAACATTCGAGTATCAAAAAAATATTACATTCAAACTGCGATGACATCAAAATATTTTGCCAAAAGGATGAACATATAGTAAAAAAAACGATGTCATTAAATTGTATTTTTAAAATGAAATTTTTAAATCGTTTTAAATGCAATAATGCAAATAAAGAAATTTATGACATTGCATTTTTTCTAAATTTTTATTATTTATGTTTATAAAGAAAAAGTAAATTCACTTTACACTTGAACAGAAATAGGGGTGAAAAGTTGCATTAGATCATTTTTTTTACAAATAGGTAATTAGATTTAAGTGCCTGTAAATTGTTATAATAGAAGCAGAAGCTCATTTTTAATTTATAATAAATTACTATTCAAAATTATTAGTGTTTTAATTATTAGCTGAGAATAAGGTCCAGGTGCGATCGATCTTATGAATAAATTTTTGAGAGAAAAATATCTTTGTAATGCTTTTCACTGAGCAGTTCAATTTTTATTTCTATGTTATAACACCTTACAAATGTTTTTTTGTCCTTTTCATATAATAGACAAGATGAAATTTTCATTCTGGTGCGGTTCGAACTGTATATTATATTATAGTAAATTTCATCCAAGTTTTTACTAAAAGAAATTTTTTTTAATTTTTTTAAAGATATATTTTATCATATGGATATATTATAGTCAATATTTCAAAAAAACTTCAACGACCGGCATATCAGCAAAGTATTGTATGTTGACAATTTTTAAAAAGCAATGTAAGAAATTGCTGGAAACCTTTTTAGTAACGCCTATAGCATCCATTTAGAGTCTGAAAGGTGTTTTATTACGCTAAAACGAATAAAAAGATTTTGCGCAGTACAATGGACCAAGAACGACTAAATGATTTAGTCGTTATATCGATAGATAGAAAGAAATTCCGTCGTTCTTTTATTGATTTATTTGTTACATTAACAAACATAACTTATGATATAATTGGATTTTTTGTATGTAATTTTAATGTATATTGTATGTTACACATTATAATTCCATAAC
>JANSTW010059601.1:0-11415 GCA_027564275.1 Diadocidia ferruginosa
ATCAGATAGAAAAAAAAGGGTAAAATGGTCCCTATGCTCCCACGCTTTGGAGTAAAGGACACGATGATGATGATTCCCCAGATATAGTCGAGTTGAAAATATAAAGTTATGGTGTGGCCTGCGTATATTTTTAAACATTTTAATTGATAAAAGATTTTTTCGCTCATTGTTTCAACCAATTCTTTGTTTTAAATTCTCATTTTATCGCTAACATTTTGGGAAAATTAATTAATTTGTTTATTTATATAGTTGAAGTATACAATTATGCTTAAAGCACATAAAATTGAGTTTTTATGCCGCGATGATAATAATGGGTTTTCAGCGGGTATATAATAATAATATAAATTTCTATACATGGTGGCTATTTTGTTTATTCTGGCAGAATTTTAGGGTTGAGGAGAGAATAAGAAGCTGTAAAAACAGAATATAATGTAATTGTCGTATTTTGCGTTTAATTTAAATTACATAGAATTTCTATACTAAGTAAATGATGGTTTTTAAGTGTGCAATTTGACCGCCCGTACCATGGTGCGGGTTTAATTGCAGACGAATTAAATCTATATATATATAGGTTAATTGTTTTGTTTTAAAGGACGATTTTTATTACTTATCTATATAAATAACATGAATTAAAAGTTGGAAAAATAAAATGTAGATTTTTAACGTCTATATTTAAATAGAAATAATTTTTATTGACAAATTTAATTTTTATTTGTTTGAACAGAAAAAGTTAAGCTTTCGATGGGATTTCTAATTGTTATATTAATACATATTATTATTATCAAATTATACTACATTTTATTCTTATCCAAGTAGATGGTAGTAAAATATCAGGTAATATGTTGCGCAGCTACCTTTTTTCTGACGTCACAGGTGCTACGTTTTCATTATAATTGAAAAATATTATATAAATTTTATATAAAATATAATATATTTTTTTAATTAATTTGTTATGTATTTATGTATTTTTAATAATAATATTTTAAAATTAATAATTATTTCATTAAATATCCTGCATGTTATTTCTAACTAAGCAATCGTCATCAGCGACACAAAAGTCGGACATTTTTCTAAAATATATAGGTAGAAAATTTATAGTTTGAATGAAAAATAAATAAAATTATTAAAGTCCTTTTTTAAATTTATTTCAGAAATTCTTTTAATATTGTAAATAAATTTAATTATTTGCGATGTTTGAACTAGTTTTTTTTTTAAAGTCAGTTAAACAAAAACTTCATTATCTATTAAAGACTATATTACTTATATGTATGCTCTGTGCAGTGTTTTAAAATTTAATGTTATAATTTAATTATTATGTCATTATATACATTTGCGCTATAGCATATAGTTAAAGAAGTTTTTCACTTTATTTTAAAGAAAAGCTCGAAAATTGGCAAAAGTGGGTCAACGCGCGTTGTATACATAAATATATAAAAAAAACAAATTTAAAGTAATCGCAGAATATATCCACATGAAGAAAAATATAAAATGAACTGAGAAGTACACATAAAGTTAATTAAATAATATTATTAATTTTATAGTTTGTATAGTTGCACCAAGCCCGAAAATAAAAATTATAAAAATCATAAACTCTAAACTTTATTTGAATTATAATTATCTTTATGTTGTATTATATAGTTTTATATCTTAAAAATACAAAACGAAACTTTTCTAAAATATTAAGTAACTTGTATAATTGTATATTATCCGTATCATAAAAATATTTGTATTGCTGAAGTAATGTAATTTAAAGTAACAAAAAAAAATCATTTTTAGAATTTATAGAAAATGAATTTATTTTAAAAAGTGTACATTTCACATCACAAAATCATGAAACATATACACTCATTACGAAAATTACGATATAAATTAACCACACCTATGACAATAAGCCGATTTTTGTCCCTTCACGATGTAAAATAATAGGAAGAAACAATTATAAATTAGCAGCAACACTAAAATCGACCATATATCTTTACATTTTCGCTCTATTTTATGATTGTTTATATTTTAACAATTTTGACAGATATCGCCATTTTATTTTTATTGCTTAAAATTAATTTTACCAAACACCGCATAAGAACGGTTTTGAAGTAAAAAAATTTTAGGTCTTTTAGTTGGAATGAGAATAACTTTGCTTTAAAATAAACTCAATCTTTTCTTTCAAAATTATTTATATAAAATACATTTATAAAAAAAATATATATATCCTTTAAAAAACTTCCATTTTACAGAATTGTGTCAAAATAATTGAACAAAAGTATTAAAAAAAAAATTAAATGATCGATTTTCGCTGCATTAATAGGAATAAGTTTGATTATTCCAGGCGAGTTGGTGTGGCTGATTTTAATAATTCGCCTAAAAATAAAAAAACAGCCAGTTAATTTCGCCACGCATAGTTGAATATTTTTTAAAATAAAAGCTGTACTTCTAAAACATAATATAATTGTTAAACTATATAAACGTGATGATTTTGACTTATCATTTTTTTACTATAACATTATTATCTGCTTTACAAAATTTCGAAAGAATAAAATGGGTGCGGGTAACCAGACATTTTATTATGTAATAAAATATATAGAACATCCTCATTCATATTATTATGTATACGTTTAAATTTTCCGGATGTCCTGTTTAAATGAAGTCATTATATAGAATATATTTTACATTATGACGGTGTGTGTGTGTGGTGAAGTTAAATGGAAAATATGGCATTATGCACATTTATTATGCATATATGATGTTCTATAAAGCGCATATTGTTTGATTTTAACACTATACGAAGATAAATATTGTTTAAAATAGTTGAATGGTTAAAATATAACTAGCAGTTAGACATTTTAGAAATAGGTATAACTTTGTACATAGCATATGATTTTTAATCAAAACTATACGTTTAAATATAAACAAGATAAAATATTGCAGAAAATGTGTCTATGAAATATGAAAATACAAAATAGAGATTTTGAATAGAAGGAAAAATTTCAATTATATAAAATGTATATACGTGAGATTGGAGGTTCCGCTGCAAGATTGTATATCAAATTGTAGAATCGATAACTCAATTTTCAATATAAATATTTAGAATTGAGTCAATATAGGTAATATTCAGAATAAGTTTGTTTAACCATTTTCATTTTATGTTTAATTTTGCATGTGAAGTAATGACGAAATCATGCAGAAAATAATAAAGCAAACTCTAGGCAACGTATATAGGTAGTAGTAGACTGATAAAAATATTGTTCACACTTTATATACTTAAAGTATTTGATTTTTGATTATTAAAATATAGCAGACTTTATTAGATAATATCACAGATAAAATTAATATAATATAATTCTTTTTTTCAGCTAAGTTGATGTTATAAAGACTGTTGTTATTGTGTTACGAATAAAAAGCTCTTTCACAAAAGCTTTATTTGAATCAAAAAAACAAAGAATTGAAACACACACAACACCGTGATTTATCTGTTTTTATTATTTTTATCTGTAACAGTGAAAATACAAGGGAAACATTTAAAATTTTAGAAGCAAAAAGAGGATAATAGTCGCAGTTTTTTTTTAAATTGATAATAAAATCTAACAAAAATAAAATATTAACAGTTGTGCCATGGTCAACTATAAATGAATATTCAAAAAGAAAAGCCAATTACAATTGATCAGATCAGAGTTTTTCCAGAATCAAGGATATTGGCACTTGTGGTATCAAAAAGTCATTTCATGCTAATTTTAATTATTCTGTAAATGGATTAGGGATATATGGAACTGACTACTTCTGGCTGCAAAAGGGACTGACTGCATGAGGGACTTACTGTCTGACTTATTGTGGGACTTGTACGTTTTTTATATGAAATAATTACGTGTCAGAATAAATAAAAATGTATAAATTTGGTAAAGAGTTTTTCTTATTTGAAATGCTTTTTTCAATTGGATTACAACAAAAAGATAAATTTGACCTCTGAATTAAATGCAGACAATTTTATTCCTATACAGACAAAGTTAACAACGAATAAGATTTCAATACTCTTATATGTACGTCCTCATCGAAATTTATAATATTATAGGCACTCGAAATCATGTTCACATTGCATTGTTGCAGAAATCGTAGCAGCATATATGGTTAAAGATAGTTCCATTGTTAGTGCGGTATTCAAATAAAATAATAATAATAGATTATTATGGTTTTGTATGTGCTAAACTGCTGGTTGCCAGAATCCACTTTCTATTAGCCTAGGAAAGATAGCATTTTGTTTTTGCAAAACTTGCTATCAATTCTTTGTTTTTTTGGTTATTTATTTTATGACCTCAAAATCTTTTTTAAAAAACTCCTAAAAATGTTACTATTGTTAGATATTGAGAACAAAATGCATCTTAAAACCAAAGGACATTTTGTTACTATAGTTTTTTAACTTTTCCCGTGCAAAAAATTCTTTCTTTCCTAGACTACATAATATGCAAGCACATGATAACTTTATTTTTAAATCGATTTTTATTATAAATGGGAAAAAGTGACATATTCATGTTTTATGAATTTAAACCTTGTCTGTATTATATTCAATACACGAATATAATATATAAATGGAACGATTGCATATAAATGTAAATTCAATAATATATTTTACCTATATTTATTCTAGCTATTCAGCAGATGATCCATAAATAAACCTCTCTATATTTGAATATATTGTATATAGGTATAGATTGGTACATTCTACAGCATCATCTAACCATTTGAAGATGTCTTGAAATCTGAATTATTTTTCAAACTATATATTATATTGTATACATCTCAATATAAGTATATATATACGTCATATTCAAATAATTCAAGGTTTTTTCTTGTACAAAATTAATGTAATTTTCAATTTTCCAAGAATTTCGTTTTTTTCTATTTTCAAAACTTATACATTTATATCCTTTTTTATGATTATATGTACTTATATCTTATGTATACGTCTGGCTGTGCAATGTATCCATATATAATTCTATAGATATATATATATATATACATATATATATATATATAAGGACTTGACGTATATATATTTCAAGATATTTTAATATATTGGATTTGTACTAGTATTTTTCCATAGTATAAAAATATTTTTTAAAATAAAGGTAGTTGAGATGATTTAAATAAAAAAAATGTTTATCCGCAATTTGCTTATAGAGTTTTGAAGTGAAGTTTTAGTGTATTCAAATTAAATTTCTTATAGCGTATAAGGAGAATTTTTTGAAACCATAATTTTTATTGTCTATATTTTTATATTAATTTATTTTTATTGTTTTTTTTTAATAATTATTATTTTTTTATTTAATGATGATTTGACGACTGTTTTTGAATACAATTTTCAGTATAATATAAACAAAATAATCGAAATAAAAATTATTTTTTTCTAATTTTTTTATTTTTTATTTTTAAAATATACTTCGCTTTAAAATTATACGTTCAAAAGCAAAAGAATATTATTAGGATGTTGACATAGACGAGTCTATATTGCGATATGTTTAAGAAGGAAAAACCATTTAGTTATATTTTATAAAAAAATATCCTTCGTCATATTATTTAGTATACCGTTTTTTTTTTAAATGGTTAAGAATTATATTAAAAATGTTTTTTTTTCAATTTTACATGAAAATTGAATATAATATTAATATACAATACACGAAGTCTGGCCAATTTTACTAAGTCATATACTTCGTGTTCAAGAATATAAACGAATCTTCACCTACAATTTAATTAATTTGTTGTTATGAATTAATACATATACCACATGCATGAAATAAAGTCAATTTGTTGTACTTTACAAAAAATAAATTAATAACAAACATGGCTGATTGTCAGACTAAACTTTTATATATAAACACCGAAGCAGCCTAATGTCAGTCTATACGATATTTATACGTATTTTTTTATTTTTTCACATTTTAGCTATTTTCGATTTATTATTTTACTAGTTTTCGCCGCCATCCGAGGAGCTATTAGAAAAAAAGTTGCGCAATAAGTGACTCTGGTGTAGTTCCCGGGTGTCATTCAAACCGTTCAATTAAACGAATAATTGATTAAATTTTGGATTGCGAAAGCGAAAAAAAAAGAAAAGTCAATCATTAAAATAAAATAATAATTTTATCTATCCTTCTGTGCAAATGCAAAAGAGCGTCTCTAGTATATATTTCCACGTGACGTATATAAATAGAAAATAGAAAACACATGTCACAGTGAAAGCCGTTTGATTCGGGGAGCCTCAAAAATATAATTTGGACTATAAATATAAAATAAATTAAATAAATCATAATTTTTCTAATGTAATTTATGAACCAGAGAAATGAAAACATGTCTATATGACATCGATATTTTTTATGTATACCTATATGTAAAAAATGTATGCTAATAAGGATTGCGCATTGGGCGGTTTCTTACTTCAGAAAAATCGCGTCAATTTTTTCGTATTTATTATTTATTATTTTTTATTTATAATTTTTTACACAATTTATAATTTTTTTTTAAATCCTTTGCGATAATAATTATAATCACGCGAGATTTTTTACGAAAACTAATATATTTCAATTTAAAATATTGAATATAAAACTTTTTGTTTAGCAGTATTTAAAAATAATTTTTATAATTAAATTCATAAAAATCAACAAAATTATAAATCACAAATATAAAAACATGTTGCGTAATTTCTTAAAAGTCGTCCAACACGAAGACCATTAGATATTTTTGGTGTAGTATACATTTTTTTAAATTATAATTTTGTTCACAATATATTAATCCCTATATAATATTAATATATAATAACTCAATTATTATCATTACAAAAAAAAGTCCCATTAGAAGATTAAGGACTTTAAATAACAAATTTCCCGCTTTCCAATAATAAACCCGCATAAGATTAAAAATATTAAATAAAAGTGTATCAATATTGCCTAAATTCCATAGGCATTACATTTTCATAAATAAATTTTTATTTATCACCACGAAAAACCGCTTATACAACAACATATTTTTACAAACCTCGCACTAATTGAATTTTATGCGCTTTGCGAAACATTGATGGAAAAAAGCAGAAATATATTTTTTCCCGCATTTACATGCGGCAAAGAGAAAATTCTTCGCGAAGAAGCAATGCGAATGAATGATTTTTCATAAAACTGCGGCTGCGGTTTAATGGAGAAAATAAAAATAATTTCGTGATTTGCATAATATTTGTTTTTCATCTTGTTAAATATAAAATTGTGTAACATCAAAGAATTTTCTGTAAATTTATATTTTTCCAGCAAACACAATTCGTATAATAAAGTAGAAGCTTCTAACTGTACTGTAATCCTACTTAATTTTAAAAAAAAATTATTAAAAACAACAAAAATTTGGCACGGTATTAAAATTCTGTTGAATCGTGTAAATTTAATATTCGAATTTAGCTTTCAAATCAAAGAAAAAATTCGGAAAATTTTCGTAGTTTCTAATCTAAGCTAAAAAAATTTAATGTTGCCATAAAATGGATAAAAGCATTAAAATAATTCATTATTATCTTGTTCTGATATATTCTAGAAGTTGCAAATATTCATAGTTAGTTAGAAAGTCAGTTAATTATCGATTGTCGGATTAGTACAAGACAAGCCAGTTTATAAAATTGATAAAATTTTAAAACGTGTCTATTTTAGATTCGCAAAATTGCCTTTTTATCCGTTTTAATTTTAAATCAAAATCAATACTAACCTGAATCACTTGATTGATTGTTCCTAGGACGTGGCGGCGGTCTTGGCGGCAATGGAGGTCCAAGTTCTTCTTCTGACGTCGCACCACCATCCGAAGGTTTAACAGTTGATTCGGCCACATCACTGTACTGTTCAATGCGATTGATAAATTTGAATTCATCAATCGGATTATTTGTGCTAAATAGTCGACCGGAACCGTCGTTTAATGGCTTGGTTTGGGAACAGTTTCGATCATTTTCAATTCGCCTAAAAATTAAATGTTTTTTTAGAAAATAACAAAAGTTTTTAAAAAAAATTGTTTCAAAATGATTTTTATTAAACTTAGATTTTTTTTAAATCAATAATCAGAATTAGAATAAACTAAATTTCTCATTGATCAACGAATTCTTAGTACAAAAATAGCCATATGATAAAAATTAATATATTTTAATTTATACAAAAAAATTATCTACAAATATCATGATTTTCGCGATAACAAAATTCATATATTGTATTAAAATCTCATGAAAGTTCATATTGAAAACTCTTATGGTCTTCGTATTGGACGACTTATTACAAGAAAAATTGCACCATTATCGTTTTAGTTTAAACTCATTTGAGATTTGCTGCAAATTAAAGAAAATAATATTTTAAATGAAAAAATTAAATAAAAGCGAATGTATTGAAATCAGAAAACTTTATTTTTATTGTAAATGAATTAAATTTGCTAAAATTTCAAAATTATTAAAGATTTTAATTCGGAAATAAAATCACGGCAATTTTAATGAATTTTTATGAAAATAAACAAAATTTATCAAAAACATTCAATATATTGGTTATCTTTGAATTAAATTAAAAATTAGAATAATAGAAGCTTAAGAATTTTAACATTTTTTTTTCAAAATTCTTTAAAAAATTCTAATTTATTATTAGATGAATAATTTAAGCATATCAATAACCATGCAGTATCCCGTAAATGAAGAAAGATTCATAGAATTGAATCACTACAGTACTCTACATTCTGAGTAAACAAAACGAAAATAAATCTTATAACATTTTCTTTTTCTTTATGAAAATAAAGCTCAAAAACAGCAAATATTTATTGATTTGTGAAATGCTTAATTTTTGTAAATTATAAGAGAACCATATTTTGTCAGATAGGCACTTATGCTTCCCGAACTTCTATTAATTATAATTTATACGTCAATGTTTATATAATATATGCATGATACTTACTTATTTATTCTACTTGAACACTTTCTACCACTATCCTCAGACCCACTAGGATTATTTTCATCAGTTGAAACTATTCTTGAACTTCTGCCGCTCTGCTCTTGATGGGTGATGCCTGCACCTCCACCACCACCTCCTCTACAATGTCCAATATTTCTGCAACATTCACATTGTGCATTATAGGAAGAAGCTTGCGGTGGTAATGAAGGATTGCATATTAAATTCTGTGAATTCGTACATAAATTAGACATTTGTACAATATTCGAAGAATGATGACCTAAATTTGTATGTTGATGAGATGCTAAAATATTATTATGTGACGCATCTACGACATTTTGATTAGACTCATTGTTTTGGTCATGTAATGGTAACATTTGATGTTCAAATCCTGTATTTTGGAGATGATTACGATGATGATGGTGATGATGATGATAATTTTGTGGAACTATATTATGATGATGGTGAGTGCATGAACAATTATTATGTTCAATTTTGGTGTTTGAATTTTCAGATGATGATAGTTTTCGAATTTGGTTTAGTTTTTGTTGAGGTGGTGGTTGTGGTGCTGGATGTGATTGTGGCGATGAGTGCTGCAGTTGTTGCTGCTGGTGATGATGAATGCATCCGATAAAAGTTGTTGGTTCGCCTACAGCCGTGGTAGGCGTCGACAGTAGTTCACTTCGTTGCTCTTGTGAAGACATTTTTATTACCCAAAAAACAGATACTTTATATGTTTATAAGAATTACTTTATATATACTTCATTCTTATTCTTGCATGCACAACATCTTTTTATGACCGAATTTTACAATTTATACATTTTCAGCATATTAGATATTTTTCTCTAGAATATTTACATTCTTCTTCTTTTTCATGCCACTGCACATAAAAAGTGGTGGAATCTGTAAGAAATGGAAATTTAAGATTAAAAATGATCGTCTCATCATATATCCCATAAAATATAATAAACAAGGTATGGTCAAATCTCATAAAATTAAAATAGTTTTTAGGATTTCCGTATCTATTTTAGAACATAATATATATATCAAGTTAACTATACCGACACTTAAAGGCATAACGCCCAAAAGCTTTAACAAGCTTTTTTTAAACTTTTTTTCTTATTTTAAAATATATAAATTATAAACTAATATAGCTTCGTTTATAATTTTAGAACAGACATTTTATCGGTTTTGAACAAAGACTCAAACAATAAATATATTTTACCGGTTTTAAACTTATTAAATCTTTTGGGCGTGATGTTTTTGGGTGTTATGTAATATCATCGTAATCTATTATATATTTATGTATCAATAAGACCGCTTTGAAATTTTTAAAAGAAAACTTAAAAAAAACTAGATTTTATGGTAACGGTATTGTTCGTTCTATATTGAAAATAATTTTTTTTTAGTTCTGCTAATTTTCAAGAATAGTGATCTTAATTCTAATGAAAGGAAACATTCTAAATATTTTTTTTTCTTAAATGTTTTGTATTTAAAAGTAAAGTAAAAGTGTTAATTTTATTTAAAATTTTCTTTTGCAATATTACAGGAGATGCTACATTATTTTTGCTCAGTTAGTTATTTTCTTCATTTATCCAGTTTAATTTTGCAATCATAATAGCTCTAACTACATGAAATATAATGGTCTGTTTCATGTAGTCAGTGCTTTTATGATTGGAAAATTAAACTTTTGCCACGATGACCGCTTGTATGATATTTTTTCAATTTGTTCAAATTAAATACGTGGTCGTTTCGTCTAATAAATAGACATCATCAAATGTGCGTATTTAGATTTAATTTGTTTAAATTTTCTGACAATTTCTTTATAATTTTATATTATAAATATTGTATTATAATATGAGATGAATTCAATGAAGAATTTTATAAATAGAAAATATGAAATTTAAAACGTTTTGTTAAATACCATGGTTGCATTGTGCAAGTGCACGCAGATAAATTATCTGGATAGTAATAAATAAGTCATATTTTTAGAGTATTAAAAATTATAAGGATATCATTATTATATGCGAAGTTCGTATTAAAGGAAAAAAATAATATAGTAAAATTTAAAGGTTTTTTCAAATATATAAAAGGATTTTTTAAAAATGGAATTTATAGTTGTTCAAAAATTTCCACAGTAACTATGCGCTATATGCGAACTAATTTTGTGAAGATTGTATTTTTTTTATCATTTAACTTTAAAGTATAATTTTCTTTTTAATTTTATTTTATTAAATTGTATAAAGTAGATGATTTTCAAGTTATTACTTAGTTTATCAAAAAATTCTAGATAATTCTAAAAAAAATATTTTTGTATAAATAAAAAAAAACTTTTGATTTTTTACAACCATGAAAACCCTTTTAGGAAAATAACAACGTAAAAATAGAGGGGAAAAAGTATTTTCCTTTTATAACTATAATATATAATGCTTCCACAGTTCTGGTAGAAATATAAGCATATATAGATGAATCGAAAATCTCAAAA
>JANSTW010059612.1:0-11412 GCA_027564275.1 Diadocidia ferruginosa
AATTTTTCTGAAACATGCACCAAAGTTCACATTTGGTTTTTTAATATTAAAAAATAACAACAACAAAATTCAAAAAAACATTTCTTCCATCCTCTTTCTATTTCATTTATCAATGCCAGTATGGAATCATTTATCAATGCCAGCATAAAATCCTTTAGGAGTTTTGTAAGAAACCATCCAAGGACCTTTATTATAACATTTCATCGAAAGATGAGCGCTCAAACGTGCATCAAAGTAGCCCACTGCATTGGTATCAGTAACTCTTAAATATTACCGCAATTTTGTTTTCATACATTTCATTTTTTAATTTTCCTATCCGCCGCCGCCGCGCTAAAAGCAAAACAGAAACTTAAAAGCACTAAACGCAGCATCGTTAAGTGGAGATCCCACATCAAAACGACTTCCGCTTATGAATGGAGGAGAAAAAAAGAGGCAAAGTAGAGGAGAAGGAAATTAAATATAGACAGTACACACACGGTAAGCAAAAAAGAAAGGTTGGTCGGTACAACGGTTGTACTGTACCTTGATAAGAAGGGTGTGTATAGAAAAAAAAGTTCTTTTCTTTATCTATTTTTTTTAAACTGGTGAAATATATAGTGCACTGTGCAATATCGTAAAATTACTGCATACGATTAAAAAGGGTTTATTGTGAAGATTGGGGCGTCTGGAGAAGACACATTTTCTCAAACTCGTGACACGTTCCGTTATCCAACGATTTAACACATTACCTTCCATAAGACCTGCACTCTACTTGGACTACTTTCCAGTGTCAGAGGTCGGTAAGTGCCTGTTTTCCGCAATTTTCACATTTCCTTAAATAAACATTTTTTTTGTACATTAATCCATATACCGTATTTTTTCTTTGGTTCGTTTTTTCACGTGGAAAAATTCGCACAGTTTTTCCTTGGTTACGCAATTTCCGGTACATAAGAGGACACTCACTTGTTACTGTTATTCTCTTAATCAGAATAATTGAGCTAATAATATTTAATTTAGAAGTAATATGGTTATCTTAAGTTTCTAAAGATAATTTTGAAAAGAAAATGCTACGAGGTTCTTCGACAGCACGCAGAGAAATAGATGAGACTTGAGAAAATGTAACTTAATAATTGTTGGTGACTGAATTTAAATTCAAAAGTCTGAACAATAGTTCCATTTCCTAAGTGAATATTTGTAAACTAGTGCATAATTAGTCATTTTATTCTTAATTTTAAATTATATGGTTATATGATTAATAGGACGGGTCGTAACTGATTTTTTGTAGAATTTCATTTACCATGCGGTGTGGTTGAATATAGTTGCCTTTTCTAATAAGCTACAAGAAAAACTGGTATATCATCTAATAATACCTTCAGCTTCCTTTCTGATCCTTGAAATTTTGAAAATAAATGTACTAGAAATTAAATTTGCAGTTATTCACTTGTTTTAAATATTTTCAACTCAGAATACACCATGAGATTTGCAAAACTTGCTTGCAGAAAAGCAGTACAAAAGTTTGAGACAAAGAAAGATTTTATATGCAATTTTTATTTTCTTATATTGCAGCAAGGAAAAGGTAAACCTAATAGAAAATTTTAATCCTTTTTTTCCAAGATATTTTTAGAGGGAAATAGTTTTTTGTGTTTTACTTTTATTAGAAAAGGCAACTATTTAAGATCCAGGGTATAAATGCAATTCGGAAAAGAGGATGTTTCACTCCGTTCTAATGGTTAGCCCTTTTGCATTGTTTTTTTATTCCTTCTTCAACCACAAATTGTATACATCTCCTTCATATCTCACTTTTGACCAATATTTTTTTCGCTTTTCTATAATATTTTTATTATTATTATTATTATCTTTTTTGTGTACATTTCTTATTCTATGCATTTAATAAATTACATTTAGTCAGACTGTTTACAAAAAAAAACCGTAAGATGGCACATTAAATAATAAAAATTATAATTAAGAAAATATCATAATACAAAATCATAGTCATAGGTACATATTATATTAAGTTATAGTAATATTGAGCAATATAGTTTTAAAGTATTATTTTATATTTACATTGGTTTATTTGATTTCTTTTGTTTAATAAATTATTTATCGTATAATTTATTAGATAAGTGTTTTGATTTCTTTAGCGTATATAGGAAGATTGGAACGGCGTAAGCAGTGGACGGTGCGTTAGGTTTCATAATAATTGTTTCGTTTTTTGTTTGACTGGAATGATTGGGTCATATATTTGGTTTTATTGGAATTACCAAGCATAGTTAATTCCCAAACCGTTGCTGTAGGTCATATGAGCTACACTTGGAGAGGCTGAGTAGGCAACACCCAAGAGTCCTGGGGCTACACCGACTTTAGCGATTGGGGCAGCATAACCATGAGCAAGAGGTGAAGCGTATGCGGCATGTGCGATGGCTGGGGCAGCATATCCATGAGCGAGTGGAGCGGCATATCCATGGGCGAGTGGTGCAGCGTATCCATGAGCTAAAGGTGAAACGTATCCATGGGCAAGTGGTGCAGCATATCCAGCATGAGCAATTGGTGCATATCCAGCATGACCTACTGTAGCATAACCGGGATTGCTGACGCGAACATCAGACTTACTGACTGACGAAAAAGGTGTGTCAATTGTCTTGGAGAAAGTTGACACTTGACCCAAGTTGCCGAATGTTCGGTAGGTATTTTGATTTTGTGACGTAATTGTTGGTGTGAGCAATTGACCTTGGATGGCCGAAACGGCAACGAATAATACGACTAACTGAAATTATAAAAAAAAATTTTAATATTCATTAAAAATTTCTGCACTGCGCAATTTTTTAAAGAACATTTTTTTAACACAAAAATTTCCAAAAATTTCTACTGGATATCATATATGTGTCAGTATAGGACTAGTCCGTCAATTAAATCAACAATTAAATAAAAAAAAATACAAAAAAAAATAAAAATATTTATGCATTTGAAAATATAGGCGTTCGATATCTTATACAAAACAAAGTTAATTTTGCTTCAAAAAACCTTTAATTGCTTTTCGATTCTTAATTCACTAAGCCAGTATAATATACATAGCATGAGAATATAGAAACTTTGCTTTCAATTGAACCTCAAGAGAATTATTGCCTTGACTTTAAAAACGAAGGTTATGCGATCTGCGTGACAGCTAAGTGTTCTAGGTCCGTAAGTATGTGATTTTCTAGAAAAAAAAAGTCTAGTCCTGCAAAGAGGTGGACAATCACACGATTGTTCATCGACAGCACAACATCTGCGACACTGTCCGATCTGACCACATGGCTCACATTGGCTCAGTGTCCAGAGAGAATCGTAACAAGTCTGGAAATATTCAAACGAGACAGAGACACAAGAGCGTCTATTTCTTATGGTTATAAGAATGTCAGATCATCTTGGCCCTACGACAAGAGATAGTTCTACTTATTTTACTCCACCTGAAGTCCGTTAATTTAAAGAAATTCGATTTAATGCGTTCCTTAATTACGTTTATGGAAGGATGAACTTTCCAAACGTGATCACTATCAAGGGATGAGCCAATTGTTATCAGCAATACATCTACTGTGTAACTATATGTATAGACAGGTTTCGCAGCAAATCGTTTCTCAATCGAAACTGCTTTAAAATGAGAGATTTAGATATATTATCTTAGTTAGTTGTAATGATTCATGACAGAATTAAGCATCCAAAGCGGATTTTCTATATATGTATTTTCAT
Source organism: Diadocidia ferruginosa (assembly GCA_027564275.1). Lineage (NCBI taxonomy): Eukaryota > Metazoa > Arthropoda > Insecta > Diptera > Diadocidiidae > Diadocidia > Diadocidia ferruginosa. Next base: position 3,706 of record JANSTW010059612.1, read on the forward strand.
CATTTTCACACGTTTTTTGTTTACGAGGTGTATAAATCTTTATGAAAGTATTCAACAATATGGCAACGAAATTCAATATGGCGTCAAATCCTTAAACAAATTTAATATTTGTTTTTACTTTTTTTTTAATATTTTATGTTAACATTGTTTTGTTTAATTTATACAAGTAATACAATAAGATTTTTTCACAATTTCCTAATCATTTCTATATCCTTAAAATGAAAATTGATATGATGAAAAAAACTGACAAATAAAATTTGAATAATTTGATTTTGGAAAAAAATGCACTAAAACAAATTGAATTTGCACACACAAAATTATAGCCAAAATTAAAAACATATTTTGACTTTAACAAAACGCAAAAGAAAGAGAATGTAACATTTTTCTTTTAATTCAAATTCATATTGTCTTTAAATCAATTGCACACAAATCACAAAACTAATTTTATAAATACAGAATAATAACATACCCTGAACATTTTGTCGTTATTTTTAAAATGATATATTTTTGAATATATCTCCACGATATTCAAACACTGAACTGTGCCTGATCTCTGCAAACCATTGACTTTATATACACCTAGAACTCGGATACGTCATAGATTTAATTATTTTTCTTATGTTTTAACTTTTTAAACGAATACATTCGTTACAAACATTCTGTATATTGCCCTTTGACAAGTGGGGCTCGCGGTATTATTTGCACATATTTATCAACATATATCTATATGTGTTAAATATATACCATCGTCTATAATATATGTAAAACAAAAAGTGGTTTTTAAAAACTTTTATTTATATTTATTATTTTATAAAGTTTAATATGTTTAATATATTTTAATAAATACACTTACCCACAAACAAGAATATATTTTTTCATGTAGCACAAACGTATCAATATATTGGGTTCAAAAATGAAAGACACAATGTTATTATTATATAATTTTATAAACTAATTTAAATTTTTGTATTTAAATAATAATTAACGTTTATTTTTATGATTAATCAAATCACGCTGTATGTATAACCATAGTACAACAGAAATGACAAAGCGCAGACTTAGTTTTTTTTCTGGACAAAATGTCGGCCATAACAGTCTCAAATTGATGATGTAATGAAGGACTGATTGGGAGTAAATTCACTTTACAGGCACAGCACTGCGAAAATTCCACGTTATGTGGAGGTTGTCATCAGGTTTGTCTCCAATTTTTTTTTGTTCTGGATGTAAGATAAACCATTGATACGACATACATTTTATCTATGTTTATATTATTTTATCAAGAAATTAATAGAGAAGTATCAGTGTTCATTGTCATCTGAAGTATTTTTGGTAAAAAATATTTATTTTTAAAAATTGACTCATTGGTAGAAAAACTAACCGAAAGAAATACTTAATTCCACCTATAAAGAAAAGCACTTAAGAAACTTTGGAGTTGTGCCAAAAAGGTTTCGTCAATTTAATCGAACTCGGATTCTGTGGACCATCTGAAAGTTTATGGTCCAGCCTATTACAACTTGTAAAAAAGAAAAATGATGACCTTTCGGCGATTACAGATCGCTACCCAATTGCTTACCTACAGAATTTCACGCACTGTATGGAAGGTTTTTCGGTATATTTTCAACGATCAACTTCAAACATCCCAATTAAGATTCATACATAACGCTTTACGCGATTGCGATTTTGCATTTTCATGTATCGACGACATTATTATCGCTTCAAAAAATCAAGCTGAACATCTGTTACAATAAGAGCACATTTTTAACGGCTTCAGGAAAACGGTCTGGTTATCAACGTTGATAAATGTGTTTTCACGATTAATGCTGAAGGTATCAGACCATATTATTAATTACAAAACACCTGAAACCGTAAGCGATATGAGGCGTTTCTTGGGCATGGTACATTTTTACAGACATTTCTTACCTCATGCAGCCGAATATAAATATCTTCTAAACGATTTTTTAAAAGGCACTAAGAAACTTGATAAACGTAAGTTGGTTTGGTCTGAAAATTCTGCGCATGAATTCAAATTCACAAAGACGTCAAACAAATGGCTAAAGCTTGTCTTGCTTGTCATAAATACCGAATCTCAAAACATGTCGAAGAAATTATCGGGAATTATCCAATGGATAGCAAGCGTTTCAATTAAATCCAAGCTTTTCCGACTTCGACATTCGTGCTGAAGCGGTTGCATCTGCACTGTACAACTGGATCAGCCGCTTAGGTTGTCCTTTGGTGATCGTTTAAGATCGCGGTAAGCAAATTGATTGTGAATTGTATGCACACTTTGCGAAACTGCTTGGTGTTCGTAACAAGCTGATGACTGCATACAATTCTCAATCAAACGTTTTTATTGAGTGTTGGTATCGATCGGTTATGGCATTTATTCGTTGTCACGACTGAATTGAAGACTACCAACTGTTAGAGCAGCGTTTAGGGAGGACTACAACTTCTGCTACGGTGAACATTTACGGTTGCCCGGCGATTTCATAAATCCAGCCAATTCTCCGTCATTTCAAAGTTATTTTGTTAATTTATTGAAGGATCCTCCAAACTTAAGCCATATTTTCTGGAGAGTAAGGATCTGAGAGGTAACACAATATCAAATTTTAATTCAAATTCAATAAATGCTCCCATTTCAAATTAAACAACTTCTAGTCAAAATCCAAAATCTATTCAAAATTCAACTACTCCTATTTCAAATTCAAAACTTTCAACAATTATCTACAAGTTTAAAAATAATAAGAGAAGATTCGACCTACCAGGGGGAAGAACCGTTTTTTGTGCTATTTTTTCACCCATAATTCGCTGTTATCCTCCTTTCTATGATTTTGATTCGTATAGTGCTAACATATATAGTAAAGAAATTCACAATATCTTATTGACCATATAGAACTTTAAGTTTACAATTTTATCTTCTATGTCACAATACGTTATCATTCCAGTCCTTTCTACAAAGAAAAGCTCTATTAATTTTGATTTCTGACAGCTTACTTTAACAAACAAAGTAACTATCATACTTTCCGATGATAATGGCCCGATTTTTTGTCTTTCTCGTTCCTTTTCGCTCAAGTCTAGGCTATCTATAAATAGTTTCTTTTTTGGCCACTAAGTTTTCAAGAGATATTTTTTTACAAAGTATATTTTTTTTCTCTTGACAGAAGACTTGCTAAGTAGGTGTGTCAGTGTCGTTGTCTCTTCGTTCTCTGGTATCATCAAGTCAATCATATTCTGATCATGTTAAGGGCCCTGTGTTGCCGGTGATGATACTAACCACATTCTAGCATTTTTTGCGAGATAGCAATTAGCATAGCCCGACAGCCGACAGGGTCATTTAATTCTACAAATGTGGAATCAGTGGGTGGGATTTAACACACTATGAGGAACCCTATCTGTTGTCACATATATATATATATATATATATATATATAGGCAGACCGTTATGGCTTTACAGAACTTAATAATCGGAGGGGAGACGAATATTTATTTAAATTACTTAACATGTGCGCCACTGGCACTTTTCTATGCAATATTAGATTAATAGTTATATAATATGTACCTACATTATACATTATACCTGTGCCAAGATAATGGAATTTCATATCTCAATATGAACATATTATGCAAATTTCTATATCATTGGATTTTAAATGCAAATTTTGAGTTAATTTGACATTAATTTATTTTTTATTAATTTATAGTAAATAATAATAATAATATAGATTTTACCTATGGTAAAAATGCGTGTGCGTGGAAAGGGAATTTTAATTTTATTTGTGTTTTATGAAAAATACAGTATGTTACGCATCATAATTCATATAACATAGTTTCCATTATATCTTGAAAAAATTTCCATATATCGACAATTACTGATCCCAACAAATTTAATTTTTAATTTTACTGCCGGATTAACCTATGCTACCTTAAGGTTTCTAAATCAAAAAAATAACAATCATTTCACACACCCGCTCTATAATGGTCAATTTGTATATTTGAAAGTAGATTTTGGAATTAAATTTTTTTTGAGGGGTTAAATGAGTTAAATTTTCGGAAGAAAAAAAAACGGAAAAATACATTTTTCAGGAAGACTCGCAAAGAGGTTAGGGAGTGTATTGTTTGGTGACTTGGTGACAACAAAAAATTGCCTTATTGACGAATTTTTGAACGTGATACCGCATGTACATTGTACATATTATAGATCATAGTAACCCAGTGCCTATGCATTGGTGGGTACAATATCGTATAGTTGTATAATGATTTGATGACGTATTTGGGTATGAAACTGCCCGCGGGCCGAGCAATGGTCAACGCTGGTCTATATACCTATATTTTGCGCAGATTATATATTTTTTACCTGTATAGATAATTACTGTATTAGGTTTTAAAATGAAAGTAAAACAAATACGGGGCAGGAAATGGATTATATAAATATTAAAAAATATTTTAAAATAAATTTGTAAAAAATAAACAGCTGTTTAGGACAAACAAAAAAATAGATTAAATATTTTTTCTTCATCAAATTGTTTTTAACTTAGTTTTAGATAATTAAAATCCCTTTTCTCCTTTGTATATAGTCCATATTTTCGTCCCGCATATCGAAAGCTTTTACTGGAAATGTAAATCAATATTATTGTATGTGTGTGGTTGGGCTTGGCGGGGTGACAGAAGATATTCTAGAAAATCTATTCAATGTGATTTTTTTTTTAAATTTTATAGCACAATGTTGTGTATAGATTAAGTTATATGGACGACATTGAGTGACAAGTGTGATAAGTCGTATTGATAGTTTAATCCAATTTTGTATTTATTTACAGAAATTATACTATAAATTACACAGATTTAAATTTTTTACTATAAATCCATATAGATAGAAGTGATCTGTGTGCATATTTGCACAAAACGATTTAAATTACTCTTGTGATTTTTTGTTTTAATTTTCAAATATCGACGAATAAACAAGAAATTCTCCTATCATTCAAAATACAAATTGTTCAGAAATTCAAAAAAAAAAACAGTTTGTTTTGAAGATTTCCTAAGTGTCAACAATTTGGTATTAGAATGAAATTGAAATTAAATTAATGTTTAATATAAATTCTAATATTTTCTGGAGTGAAAACTTCTTTAGGTGCGTTGAGCACATTTCCGTAGAGGTAAAAAATATGATATACGATAACATCATCGAATCATCAAATGGGAGGAGCTTGAGATGCATAGGACGTATATAAAGGCGAACAATTTTATTTCAGCAGTCATTATGGTTTAGTCTTGCAACAAATATAGAGGTAGAGGTCTTATATCTTTGTTATATAGAATTTCAAATAATATATAAGGATAGAATATATGTAGTTAATTGTTTTAAACAAAATTATTAAATAACCGACCAGACTCATATGGATTTTCTGTTTTTTTAAATGGAAAATAGAAATTGTTCAAATTATCTGAATAAAATAAAATTTTATCCATTTTTATATAGATGGCGAGGCATCAGCAACGTGCTGCTGCAATTTTATTAAATAAATTTAATTAATTTATTTGGAAAAATCGAAAAAAAATAGCGCGTATCCAATGTTCAAGATAAAACGCCAAACCCTATGCAAAACGAGATATTAAACAGCGTATCCAGATACTAACATATTTTTTTAGAATTTCGATCTACGTTACAATCGATAGCCAGTATAAAATTTATGCGTCTCAACTCAAAATGTGCACTAAAATGGATGATAGGAGAATTTCTTGTTTATAATTGTCAATATATAAGAGTAAAATTCGTTGATTTTTCCCTATATATTAATATTTATTTGGAATTTCCTCGAAAAACAAATCATACAACTAAATAATCTTATTAAAATCGATAGCACAATTTTGCATTACCTAACTATTTCGACTACAAAAACAATAAAATCGTTAACCATAGCAATTATTCGGGGGGTAAGCTCTGCCGGGAATCATGAAAATCGCACGGAATAACAAATCACTGCCGAAAAAATATAGAAAAATAATTTTGAATATAAAAAAAACACTTTAGAAATCTAAATTACTCATAGATATCACAGACAATATTTCAGAAAAATAATGTCGGATACCATTTCGGAATTTGAAAAATAGAAATCATTCTAGAAATCACCTAAATTTCAAATTATTTTAGAAAACACAAAGGTTTGGAAATAATTTCTTAAATCTCTAAAATATTTTCAGAAATTAGACATCACTTTGAAAACTATACGGAAATCACGGAAATCATTTCAGAAAGTAGAATTTTTCTTTAGAAATCATGCAAATAAATCATTTCAGATATCAGAATGCATTTTGAAAATCAGAAATATTTTTTAAAAATTTTGCAAATAATTTATTATGCTAGAAATCATATCCATAAAAATCAAAAAATAGATAATCACCGAAATTAATTAAGAAATTAGAAATAATTTCAGAATTTCAGAAAGTATGCAAATAAAATTAGAAATATCTTTCAAAATCACGAAGATAATTTAAAAAAAAAACGAAAATCATTTAAAATGTCAGAAATCACTTGGGAAATCTCTTAAAAAATCAGAAATAATTTAAAAAACGACGAATATCATTTAAAATGTCACAAATCACCTCGGAAATCATTTAGAAAATCAGAAATCATTTAAAATGTCACAAATCACCTCGGCAGTCATTTTAAAAATCAGAAATAATTTAAAAAATTACGAAAATCATTTTAAAAATCAGAAATATTTTCATTTATCTCGGAAAGGGTTTCAGAAATAGGGTATTGGAAACTAAGCAAATCAGAAATCACTATATGTAAATCACGGAAATGATTTCAAAAATCTCTCAAATATATTAAGATATAAGAAATCACTACAAAAATAATGCAGAAATTAGAAATAATCTCGAAAATCGTTTCAAAAAATTGAGATAATTTCGATAATTATCTAAATGAAATAATAAATTCCTGTGAAAATCACGTAAATCACTAAAAAAATCAAAAATCATTTCAAAATTTAGGAAAAATTAAATTTATTCTAGAAATCTCGGAAATCATTTAAATAATCAGAAATCATTTTTAAAATCACTGCAATCATTTGAAGAAATCCGAAATAATTTCGTAAATTATGCAATTCAAGTAAAAAAAAATCACTTCGCAAAATTACGTAAACCACTTCAGAAACCATAATCTATATTTATCATAAAAATCAAAAATCGCATGAAACAACATTTTTCTTTGGTGGTTTCCCCTCTCGCAAATTAAAATTCATTATTTCCAAGCAAAAATATCGAACATATTTTTAAAATAGTTTACAATAATTAAAAAAAAAGTCATTAAAATAAAATTTTAATGAATTTATTAGGTTGCCGTAACACTTCTAAAAATAACACTTTTCAGTGTAAAAATAGAAAAACTTAATTATTTAAAAACAAATCCACTTTACTTGTTGTACTAAAAATATTTTGAAAAAATTTAAATTTTAACAAGTATAGGTAACATTGTAATAGCAAAAATTTAGTTGATTGAAACAAGGGCATGTGTCAAAAAGAAAATCTAGAAAAACGTTATTTAAATTATAAACTTATGTATCAATGGAAAACGACTGCACCACCGCTCCCTGGTGAAAACAAAAAAAGTAGCAGAAATGACTAAGTTTAGTTAAAGGAAGTTTAAATATTGAGATATTAAATGCAATTTAAATCGATTAGGGCTGTTCGATATATCGATACATCGATAAT
>JANSTW010059623.1:0-11411 GCA_027564275.1 Diadocidia ferruginosa
AATAAAATAAAAAAATTAATAATTAATAAAACAGAGAGAATATTTTTGTCTTATCTTTAGTTCACAAATATAAATTATTAAACATTTTTGAAAAAATCAGAAATAATTTTAAGTAATTCTACCTGTAACTGCAGTAATATTATTAATTTCATATAATTAAAAAAAACTATTCAAAATAAGAAAAATCGGAAAACCTTAAACTATATAATTACAATCCTTAAATTACATTTTCAATTACAAAAACAATTGATTTTCTTTGTTTGTTTGAGAAATTCAATATAAGTTTAAGTAAATTTAAGACAAATTTTAATTTGATTTTTAAAATATTCTTATTAATTCTAAAAATCATTTTCTTTTAATAAAAAAAATAAAAGTTATACAAAACAACAACAAACAACAAGAAAAAAAAACAAATTTAAACATTTACAAAAAAAATTAAATAATTTTTAATATTTTTTTTTAAATACGAAAAGAACTTATATATATAATAAACAAAACAAAAAATAGAGGCAGGTCCTCTTCATCTCTATACACACTTTAATTTTATATTCTTCGTTTTCTTCAACAAATTTTTGTAAAATAATAAGAAAAAAATCAAATTGTGAATAAGAAAAATTGTAGCAAAAAATTTATTATATTTTTTATATAAACAAAAAATTACAAAATTATTTCTAATGATAATTTAACTATATAAAATATGTATAATAACTAAAAACGCATAAATGAAATTTTTAATTTAATTTAATTTTTAGTGGGATAAAAATACGCTACTATCTACATTTAAGTTTATTTTCAAATAATTACTAACAGTGTGTGTCATCGCCGTATAATTTAACTGATTTACTGTAAACTTTAAGGTTTAAAAAAAAATTACTATACCATCACAAACAGAAATAAAGCGGTAAAATCTCAATTTTTAGCTAACAACACAAAAATTTTAAATTTGCGACTAAATTAAAAAAAAGTCTAAGCTTTTTGATCGAAAATAATTTATTTTCAATTTAAATAATACAAAAAGCTTAGCGATCTTAATTTTAATACTTACAAACTGTTTAAAAAGTTTTTCAAATTATTTAGTACTTATAGTAGACGTTTCGTTAAATTATATAGACATTATTATTGAATCTAGAATAATTTACAATTAACTACAAAAACTAATTTAGGACGAAGCTGTAAGTAAAAAATAATATATTTGTTGTAGCTTTTAAAAAAGTGTTATGACTTTTTTTACTCTAAATCTGATGATGTCTATATATTAAACGAAACGTCAACAAAATACTTTAATCTGATTATTTAGTCTGTTCTTTTTTTATTCAAGTTAAGTCCGATAAGCTTAAAATGTTTTGAATAATCCACAAGAAAGCTACTAGTTATAACATTTATTTACCATCTAAACTTAGCAATTAATTTAAAAATATTGTGTTGTTTGCAACGAATTAGAGACTCTTTTATGCTTCAAAATATTCTATCTGTGCTTTTTTACACCTAAAATATAAATTTTATTTAAATATAATTGCGCTAAAAGTAAATATTTTCTTCGTATTTAATATTTATTAAAATATAAAATTTTTTCCATCAGAATCTAACCAATAAGAAATTGTTACTATAAAATAACATGAATAATTGAATTAATTATTTCCGTACACAGAGAGAGAAAATCGGAAAATCAATGGTTTTTAGTCTCGTAAAAAAAAGATTTACAACTAATTTTTAAAATCAACAGAGTATAGTAGCATGTGGTTTTATGATAGTAAAATCTGTTAATTTTACATGAGAATGAGAAGCAAGTTGTTTGTTTAAAAAAAAAATTATTCCAGTGTATAAATAATCATATTTTTGAAAGTGAGGAACCCTTGCAAGCTTATGACGACATTAATAGCTCTGCTACAGTTATAGTTATGCGGATTTTGGTTATGGCAAATGCCAAAATATTTATATGTTTTGTGTAACTATGCACGAATACATGAATGAAAATGTAAACTTGTTTAAAATTTGATGTAAATATAACCGAAAAGTACTAGAACTACTGTCAAATGTCAAAATTTTATTCATCTTTTTGTGCAATACATAGGAATGTCTGGAATTGAGACTGTTTCGCACATATGAAGAAAATATTATTAATGCGTTAAAGGGAGAAGAAATATTTTGGTAACGACCAAAATCGATTTAAACTTGGTTGCAGAAAGCACTAAAGATTAAAATAAATATTTTAATTTTCATAAAAATTTTCAAATAATAAACCGCAATTTTTTTAAATCATTAAATCAAATGTTTATTTTATTTTATCCATAATTTGTTTCTCTCTGTGTACATGTACCTCTTTATAACTATCTTTACCTCTTATGATTTGAACAAGTCTTCCAACTAATTAAAAATATTTCAATTTGCACCACTTTGTTTTTGTATTACCCACATAATATTTTTACTAAACATTTCAACAAAATTCTTTAACAAAAAAAATATTTTTTTTACATTTTTAACACATTACATTTTATTTTAACAATATGCTACCAAAAAAAATAATTAAAAAAATTATAATTAAAAAATAATGGACTGTTAATTATTAAACATTAAAATTAAAATTAAAAAAAATAAAATAATTTTATTGTTTTAAAAAAATAAATTAAACTTTTGAATCGTTTTCCCTATTATTGTACTAATTGTAAATTTAAAAATAATTAAAATATATTTTAAAATTAATTACAGAATTGCCATATATTATATAAACACTCAAAACTAAAATTAAAACTAAACAACAAACAAAAACCCACTCACATCATCCAAATAAAAATGTATTTAACAATTAATTTTTAAAAATTAAAAAGTTATTTGCGAAACATATATACAAAAACATACACACACTACACACACACAAACAACAATTTCGAAATAAAAAATTAAATATTTTTTAAGAATTTATTTAAAAAAAAAACTAAATTTGTAAATAATAATTAATTTAAAAAAAAAATAGTTTGCGTATACATTTATTCAAAAAGAAAAACCAAACACACACATTATGATATAATAGAAAATTCAAATTATATTATAAAATCCGCAAGGAAAATGTAATGCAGGCGTTACATTTTTGTTTTTTAAAACAAACAGAAAATAATTATTTAAAAAAAATTAATAAACAACCATAATTGTTAGATATTCAAAAAAAATATATAAATGAAACCAACAAAAATAACCTATTTAATAATTTAGAAATGAAATAAACAAAGAATATAGAATAGTTAAATAAACCAATTATAATACGACGCTGATGTCTCCTATACAAGAGACCAGCAGAGATTGTGTATGAAAAACTTGCATATTATACGTATTACTATAGGAATATTATACAAAAAAAAATTATGTAAAAGATTTCTGGACAAAAAATAAAAATAATACAAAAAAATTACAGAAAAATTTAAAAATTAAAAGTTTTTAGCTTTTTTATTATGATAATTTTTAGACCCTGCAAAAAAAACTTTTAACAATTCGTTTCAAAAAACTGTTGAAAAATAGTTAATAATATTTATTAAAATATTTACTTTTTAGGGTATCGCTCAAGCGAATTATAAAATCGAATGGTACTGATAAAATTATATTATCAACAAAAATTGATTATAATATCATTTTAGTTATTACCAAACATTTATGGTAATATATAATATCATATCATTAGTACAATTCGATTTTGTAATTCGCTTGAGCTATACCTACTTTCATTCCTTAGCCGAATTAAAGGAATGGCTATTTAGAATTATCTGAAATGTATTATCATCCAACTCCACTGATGACGAGTTAGCCTAAAAATAGTGCAACTCTTGTCGGTATGAGTTAATTGACACAAATCGGTAAGATACAGTTAGGCAAATAATGCAAAGTTTTTGATTAATTCAGTGGCTTCTAAAATAATCAATAACCAGTCAAAAATCGCATATATTTTCGTCTAAATGATTTCTAATCGAATTCAATGAATTCTAAAATATTCCAATTAGAAAAATTAATGTCTTCTCCCGTCAATAATTGTTTTCCTTGAAAACTGCTCAAGAAATACTTTGGGGATCTTTAGATCATCGTGAAAGTATTTTTAAAAGATGCGCGCTTTTTTAGTCTTTAAAATGTTCTTTAGATCATTTTTAAAGCTAAACGAAGCGGACTAACGACAACCTGCCAACTGCATTGTGTTATTCAAAACATTCTAAACAAGATAAATTAATTGTTTCACTCAATAAATGTCGTTTTCCTGAAAAACTGACCAAAACGATCACTCACGATCACTTGATCATATCGAAAGTATTTTTAAAAGATGCGCGCTATTTTTCCGCTTAAAATGAGCCTACGCACTAGTGGCTACGGCAACGGGAACATTTTTAAATTTAAAAAAAACAATTTTCATTAAACCTCTTACTAGATTCTGCTCGCCTGTTACTTTTTTAAAAATTTGTAGGCAAATGTACTGAAAATATTTTGTTTTTATTAGAAACATTTGTACGGTTTCCCGGAAAATTTTTTTGCAAGGAGCTTCGCTGTACTAAGCTTAAATTATAAACAGGATAAAGCTTATTTAAAGCTCAGGATGAGGCGAAGCTCCAAAATTTTTTACAGGGAAACCATACAAATGTTTTTGATAAAACAAAATTTTGCCTACAAATTTTGACAAAAAGTAACAGGCAAACAGAATTCAGTAGGAGGTATAATAAAAATTGTTTATTTTAAATTTAAAAATGTTTCCGTTGCCATAGCCGCTTGTGCGTATGCTCATTTTAAGCGGAAAAATAGTGCGCATCTTTTAAAAATACTTACGAAATTCTCAAATGATCTTTAGCGATCACTTTGATCGTTTTTTCTTGAAAACGACATTTATTGAGTAAATAAACTAACCTATCTTGTTTAGAATGTTCTGAATAACAAAATGCCGTTGTCCGGTTGTTGTTAGCTTGCTTAGTTTGGCTGTAAAATTGATCTTAAGAACGTGTAATCAAACATTTGTAGGGTTTCTCTGAGAAAAATTGTTTTAAAACATTTTTCTTGCATGTAAGTACTGTTAGATTGTCGGTTATTTGTAAAATAAACTAAAGCATGAACAAAAAATACTTTCATGGTGTTCTAAAGATTCCCAGGGTATTTTTTGAGAAGTTTTCCTGTCACAATTTAAAAAATACATAAAAAAAACGTTTAAGTAATAGGTTTGTTTTATTTTATTTTAAGGTAAAAACGACCTATATTATTTATGACATATAAGTCAAGCTGCCGATTTAGTTATTATTTTTAAATATTAAAAATCCTTAAAAACTTCCAAAACAAAAAGTACTATGTAGAAGATTAATGTTAGGATCTGACAAAATTTTGGTATGGATGAGTTTTTTTCATTTTTTGTGATCTCATTTATTTATGGTTCATATAAATATTTTTGTGGGGTTTGTACTATTTTATACAAAAAAAAACAATTTAGCTGTTTTACAAATATTGTTGTTAATCGACTAAAGATGTGAATAGAGGTGACTTACAGACTTAAGTCTAAGACCGTCGCAGCTGAAACTATCTGATTTTTTTTTGCGGACAAAAGCAAGTAAGTCCATACATATAAGGGCATATATCATCATCTTATCCTTTACTTCACAGGTCATCACATAGGTCATCACAGTCGTCGCAGAGTGTGTCCGATCCAACGCCACTTTCTCCTCATTATTAATACTTTATTGCTACCATTCCACAGGGGTCCAGCGTCTAAACTTCGTGTAATCAGCGAGTAAAACAGCGTATGTTGAAATCCGGTTTTAATATTAGTCTTGTCAGAAAGTTTGTATGAAAATCAGCGACTTTTTTTTCACGACTAAAATAAGATCTTAGATCCTGCGATAATACTGCACCAATGTCATTTTGTCGTTAAACAGCGTCTGATCAGTAGAAACTGTTCGATATATCGATATATCGATGTTTTCTTATTTTCGATATATCGATAATTTTAATTTCGATATATTGTATAAGAGATATCGATATATTCATTCGATATTCGATATTTTTATTCGATATTATCGTTTTTTTTTAAATAGTTAAATAATCATCATCCTTTACTCCAAAGCTAGAGAGCATAAGATCCAATTTTACCCTTTTTTCTATCTGATAACATGAACCAACAACCTTTTTTTGCTTTTCGATATTCGATATATCGAAGAATATCGATATTTTTTGAAAATATCGATATATCGAAGAATATCGTCATTTTTTAAAATATCGATATATCGATATAGCTTCCAAGGTAGAAGCATCTTGCAAAATTATAAAATTAAAAAAAAATCCTCAAATCATTATATTTATACAAATAATTTTAATAAAATATATAAATTTTATAATTAAAAACAAATTCTATAAAAATAATTAAATATTAACTTATAAACAGAGTTGTAGTTCGTTCATACTTATAAGGCTGAAAAAAGTATAAATATAGTATAGTTAAAGGTGTCGTTTTCCTTTCTGATGTAAACACAGAATTTCCAAATTAAAGATCAATTTAGAATGTTGCTTCAACCTTAAGTGTTCATCATATAGAATGGAAAATACAGCTTTAAATTAAGTAAGATGATTGGCGAAAATATATTAACTTAAACATTTAACATAGTATAGATTTTATCTAATTCTTAAAAATTAAGCACTTTTATTTAAACCAAAACGAGAACGACCTGGTCGCTTGACGGGCGTTTGTGTATTTGAATCATCTATTGAGTCTTGTTGGGCAGCTTGCTGTTCAACTGGTGACACTGATCGAATGCTACCACCAAAACGTTTTCTTGCAGCTGGAAAATATAAAGATGATTTAGGTTTTATTTTCAAATTTATGTGTGTCGATTAAATCGTCTATTCTTACTTCGTTCGTTTAAGCTTTTTGGTGCAACGACTGCTGGAGCTGGTTCATTTTCTTCTTCATCGTCATAAATTGGTTTTGATGTAACTTTTTTTACAGTTTTAATATTTTGTTGTCTTCGCTTCAGTGCATTCAATAAGTCGTCATTACTACGGAACGGTCTTATGATTGGACCAACTTTTTTAACAGCCTCTGTTGATGTTGTTACAGCTCCCTCTCCATCATCCTTTTCACCATCATAGTCAGCCTCTTGTGGTTCGCCTTCTTCGCCCTCAATTTCGTCTAAATATTCCTGTGAAATAAAAAAAATACAATTAATTTTAATTACATCTTAATACCTTCACCGATCGCCTTACATCAACTTGTGTAGTTGTGGTTGTGGCGGGTGTTGTAGCCGCTTTGCCAAATCCGTTAATACGACCGGCCGGCCTTCTTAGCAAATTGTTGACTTTTTTCGGTGGTTCTTCTTCCGAAGTTACTGATGTTAAAATAATTGATAAGACTACCAAAATACACAATCTGTAACAAGAGGACAAATAAAAGTTTTAGTTCATAGGTCTTTATATAAGTATATGAGAGTTATAATATAGATCAAGGTAACATGAATATAGATTAATTCAATAATTAGTTAAAATAACTTAGTTTTGATCGGAAGACACAGTAAAATGCATCGTAAACTTTATTTTTGGGGCAGCATATGCTCATTATATGATTTTTATAATATTCAAATATATACAGTACACAAATTTCTATATACATCAACATAAAAGTATTCAAATACTTAAAAATGTACATAAAAATATTGAGCATTCACTTATACAAAATATTTATATATAATAATGATTGTGACCATGATCCAAAAACAGACCAATTTATAAATACAATTTTTGTATGAACAATTTAATTTTAGCATAGAAATCATTGATAGTGTAATTTAATATTATATTATGCTCTTTATAGTTCAACTATGTTTGACCATTTTTTTTAAGAGTTGAAGGATTTAACCTATAATTATTATTGTATTTAAATGATGAAGGTATCTTTAAGAATCTTTGCCTTGCAATATGCCAATATGTAAGGAAGATAGTTTTAAATGAAGATAAAAGCAATAAACTTAATCTTATTTATTTGGATTCTCGCATACATTACATATTAATAATTAAGTCTATACGGCCTTAATATGTCAATACTCAATCAGTGTCGGTTCTAACCGAAAGTGCGCCCTGTGCAAAAAAATATAAGCGCCCTATAACTTGTTCAGTATACAATATATATGACCGATTGAGGCCTCTGATAAAGATTATAACTAAAACCCTATTTGAGTCCCAAAACAAAACCAAACCAAATTATAGGAATTTTTTTGGTGAATAATATTTTAGCAATAACTTTTTACGTACAATCTACACAAAAAAATTTATATATTCAAAAAAAGAGCGAAACAAAGCGAAAAGAATGAGAACTTCATAAAACGTGAAATAACTATTATATGTTTTGACATACCTCGAAATCTATATAAGTCACAAAAAATTGAGTTCACTAAAGTTTAAGGAAATTTTATGTATTTATACCTTGTGCATGGAACCCAAATTCGTAATTATTACAGTGTTGGCGATGTGGTCCAAAAAGTAAAAAACTACAAAATTTGGAAAAAACCCATTTCCAGCCCAATAATTTTTTTTTTTGAACTTTTAACCCAATTATCCTATAGATATACCCAACCGTATGAATCATTTGTTATAAATTAAAGGATACCGCACACTTAGGTAACAGCAAGAGACGCGATTAAAAGAGTCAGTTTTTTAACATACAAAACAACAACAAAATTATAAAAAAAATATTTGTTGTTGTTGTTTTGTATGTTAAAAAATTTGACTCTTTCAATCGCACTGCTTGCTATCGCTTGCTGTCGCCTAAGTGTGCGGTATCCTTTAGTCATTAAAAATAACACTTAAAAATAAATTTATTAATAAAATTAATCCTTTTAAAAACCGAATTTATGTAAAATAAAATAATTACAAAATGTAAGAATATATTATCGGCACCAACTACCAACAGAATAAATTACTATACATCACAAATAATGAGAAAAAAAAATTGCTTTTTAAATTATTATTATTATTTATAAAGACGCACATAAAATATTCGCTGAAAGTTTTTTTTTCTTCATCCATTCGAACATTAATTATTTCACTTCTTGGCAACAACATAAATAATAAAATTATAATGCGTTTCATATTATAGATTTTATTGTATATATTATATACACTCATACAAGTGCAAAATTTAATAAACAAAATTGGCTATGGATGTGTTTGCTCCGCTTAAAATCTTTTTTTTATAAAAAAAACTTAAAACATTTCGCATATTAACTTATAATATCTCATCCACTTAATATATGTCCTTTACTCTCAATCATGGAAGCTTTGTGTACATTTGTATTATTGTATTAATTTAAATTCGGGCTTTGTATTTTTAATCACGCATAAAATTAGTCATTCCTAACGAAATTTCATAGTTTTTGTTTAAATTACCAGTCGTCGTTTAAAAATCTTTTTTGTCAAATTACCAAACATTTATGTTAAATTAACAAACATATTGTAAACAATTTTTTTTAATTAACAAACCCATTTGTCAAATTAACAATCATATTTGCTAAACTAACATACATATTGTTAAATTATCTATCAATTTTTTTTTAATTAACAACTACATTTGTCAAATTAACAAACATTTTGGTTAAACTAACAAACATATTTGTTAAATTAACAAACATATTGTTAAATAAAAATCTTGTTTTTTTTAATTAACCTAAGTTTGTCAAATCAACAAACATATTGTACACACAAGTTTTTCAGTTAAACAATAAAGTTTGTCAAATTAATAATTATATTTATTAAATTAAAAAAAAACAACCTTTAAATTAATAATCAAATTTAAGATAATTAACAGTAAATTGTCAGATTTACAATCTTTTTTTGTAATTACTAAAAACAATATTGAAATTGAACAAAAAAAATATTGTTAAAATTAGCAAATAAATATATCTAATTTTTAAATATACATAAGTAATCTATTACATTGACAGATGTTAATAAAATAATTAATAAATATATTTGTTAAAATTAAAAATTTGTTTTTTTTTAATTTTTACAAAAACATTTGTCAAATTAACAATCGCATTCGTCAGTCAAATTACCCAGGCTTATTTGTCAAGCTTCAAAAAAAAATTCGTTAAATTAACAAACAAATTTGTAAAATTAGCACATATTTGTCAAATTATCAAGGAAATTTGTTAAATTAACAAACACATTTGTCAAATTAACTAATCCAAACAAAATGAAAAAAAAAATGTTTAGAGAAAAAATGAATTTTATTTTAATAAAATAATTTAAAAATAAAAATCTTTTTGCAGACCGAAGAAGATCAAACTCTTAGCCATCAGTCAACAAAGTCAGGACTAAATTGAGCTTTAATAAAATCTTGCAAAATCTTACCTACACAATAATAACCGAAGTAAAGAAAACTTTGTACGCGTATACATTATTTTATTCAACCATAAAATATTCGATTTTATATATCGCGCCACATTATAAAGATTGGTGTTGCGAGCTAAAAAGTACTCTGTAGACTTGTTTTTATTCACTACGAGCAAAATAATATCATTCTTCTTATAAATGGAAATATTAAATATAAAATTATGCGTATATAAATTTTTTGACATGAGTTTAGCTCGTGTTGTGAAAGCATTTTAGAGCCATAACAACATTATAATAACATCAATATAACTCGAATAAAAAAAACTAAATTTATTTTATAATAGAATTTGCCACCGCTTTTTTTAATAGTTTTGAATTAATTTATATGTGTAGCGAGTTCGCTTTATTTATTGTTAATTTGTTTATTTAATAAAAAAAATTAATCAACAATATGAATTATGAATGCCTCCTATTGTGTGATGAAAAAAAAAATGATTTAATAATTCAGAAATAATTATTTTAAATTTGTAGTTGAATGGTGCAATATTATATACTGTTTGCTGACCTCAATTTTTAACGCGAAAAATGTTTAAAAAACATATAATATATATACAGACTTTTAACTTGAAAAGAAAAATATTTTAATAAATTTAAAAAATAGTTTTTTTTAGAGATTAGATTGTCGCCACGTATATAATTATAAAAGTCTAAATAAAAGTAGTTTATAATTAAATAGGTCTAAACCCCGATTTTATTGGGTTAAAAATTACGATTCTTATTTAAATTAGAAAAAAAACTAGAGTCCAAACATTTAATAAGAACAACAAAGACAAACAAAATTAAGCAATTAATAAATTTTCTTTTGAAAGTTTAACCCAAGAATGCATACGTAGGGTTTGATAGACCCCAGAGCGTATGGAGAGGTGTGTAAATAAGATTACATAGGTTGTATTGTATTGTATTACCAACAAAAATAAATATTAACTATTTTTTTTTTATATTTATTACAATTAATATCTAAGAATATTATTCATACAAATGTTGTAACATTGATAAAGAAAAATATATGAGGTAGAAGAGCC
>JANSTW010059634.1:0-11411 GCA_027564275.1 Diadocidia ferruginosa
TAAAGTTTGGGTCCCCTTATGTTTTGAATTTGTGTAGATATATTTCAAATAACTAAAAATGTATTAAAATTAAAAATAAATGCATTAAATTTTATAATTTGGAGGCCCGCTTGAGTTGGGGTCCTAGGCATTTGCACCTTTGATATTGTGAATCATTTAAAAATATAAAGCTGTGGGTTTGCATTTCTTTAAACTTCATCAGCTCGTGGACCAAAGCTTCATTGCATAACCTTTTTTCTGAAATATTTTCATTCTTCCATAAATATATAAATTTCAGTGCAATGTTTATTCCAGTAAATTATATGTTTAGTTAAAAGCATTTCCCTCTCGTATAGTTAGAAAAATTATTAAGATTATCATTATACAAATATATCGTAAGAACCCTCGTCACGTCTTGTCAATAAAAAAATGACAATAATAATCTTTCAAACCACATTCTTACAAATATTTACTTTGACAGTTTTTATCTATACATGTATGTTCATCCATATTGCAGCGCAGGTACACTTATGGCACTTAAAAAAATTGTTGCAATTTTTATTTTACATCCCCATAAACATAAAAAAAAATTTATATATATTAGGTGTCAAGTTATGTGAAATGTGATATGCGACAATGACACCCCCTTTCGATATCCCGCGCACATAATAAAACGGAATTATTAAAGGGATCGTTATATATATGTGCAGTATAATAAAGACCAGAAAAAAGATGTTATTAAATCTCCGATAAAACCAGATGCATATTTGATGAAGTCACGAATGAAACACGTGTTTTAACCAAACGCTAAAATTATAAAAAAAACCGCCTCCCCATAAAAACCGTTTAATTCATAATACATGTATATTCTTTTGGTCTCTGTGGAATATCGCCACACAATCAATGTGTAGCTACTGTTATATAACGATGTGAATATTAAAAAAATATTTATTGCTCTTTAATTCGTTTAGAGAAGTTGAAAAAAACCCATATATCGCATGCCTCACAACTAGGGTTGCCAGATATATCTACAGAGCTTCGGCAATATATTTTAGAATTTTTTCTTATAAAGGAAAAAAACCTGGGAATTGTTTTTTTTTTGGCTGTGACAACGATCTTCTTAAAAATATCAAAATCCGAAAACCCGATGATTTCAACAAATTTCTTTGACTTACCTCATAAAAATGGCATCCCTTGTGGGGAGAGTTTGCAGTGCATCAGAAATGCGCTATTTCGAAAATTGTAAGCAAATTTTTTTTTGTGAAAACCGAAATTATTTCGTATACAAAAATATCTAGCCGAAACCCGATGATTTCAATAAATTTCTTTGACTTAACTCATAAAAAATGGCATCCCTTGTGGGGAGTGATTTTGTACTTCATCCAAAATTGTGTAATGTCGAGAAATTTAATCTATTTTTTTTTGTGAAAACCGCCTTTATTTCGTACACAACAAATTTGTAACCGAAAACTCGATGATTTCAAAAAATGTCTTTGACTCATGAAAAATGGCATCTTTTGTGGGGAGAGAGTTTGCAGTGCATCAGAAATTACGTAATATCGTGAAATTCAAGCTAATTTGTTTGTGAAAACTAAATTTATGTCGTATACAAAAATGTCTAACCGAAAACACCCGATGATTTCAATAAATTTCTGTGACTAACCTCATGAAAAATGGCATCCCTTGTGGGGAGTGATTTTGCAGTTCATCTGAAATTGCATAATTTCGAGAAATTTAAATTTTGTGAAAACCAAATTTATTTCGTATGCATAAATGTCTAATCGAAAACTCGATGATTTCCAAAAATTTCTTTGACTTACCTCATAAAAATGGCATTCCTTGTGGGGAGAGAGTTTGCAGTGCATCAGAAATTGCGTAATATCGAGAAATTCAAGCTAATTTTTTTGTGAAAACTAAATTTATGTCGTATAAAAAAATGTCTAACCGAAAACACCCGATGATTTCAAAAAATTTCTTTGACTTACCTCATGAAAAATGGCATCCCTTGTGGAGAAGGAGTTTATATAGCTGGAAATGGTATATTTTTATGGCTGTGACAATATAGAATATTAAAAAAAAAATATGTTTACGTCCGATTTGTCATAAATGAATATTAGCTAAAACCAATAAAGAGTTCATTTTAATACAAAATGATCTAGATTTACATTGTAAGAAGTAAGAAGTACAAGCGATCTCAAAGGAGTAAAAAACTCCCGAAATAAGTAAACGTTTAGCAACCCTATACTCACAACCTACACTACATATAAAAGATTTTTTGTTTATCATAAAAAATGTGTGTGCAATGTGCAGCCATTTATTAGGTTATATATAGCGACCGCCCGCACCAGCAGTGCATCAAACACCTTAAATCCTTTTTATAAAATATTGTATGCATATTTAATGTATACCCTTATATTATATCCTGTGAAATCCTGTTTTTCAGATAAAATTTATTAAATGCATATAATATTGTGGTTGGAGAAAATTTCGGGTTATAGCACAGTGAAATATTTTTGCAGTATCGATTTTGATTTAATTCGAATTGTTTTATTGCAAACATTCTAATAGTTCTGCTTCTAGAATATATTTGTATGTAAAAGCATTTAAAAAAATCTAAACAACACATTCTTTCTAGCACTGCTTGATGATAAGCCATAATCTACTCAGTTTGGTGCTTAATTTTGAAATTCAGCGCCAAACTGAGTCGATTCTTAGTTATCATCAAGCAGCTTGAGTGACAGTGATAACTTTATATGCAAAAATCTTTTTTTTTTTAGTTTTCTTCTACGTGTGGAAAAAACTATTCTTTATATCGACGAAAAATAAAGATTTCGATATGCTTTCGATTTTCTGTAAAATGAGTAATGTTGGAGTTAGACGTTGACTTGAAAAAAGGAAAAAGATAGCTTTATAGCAAAAAGTATAAGTGCGAAGACTTTATTTCTGAAAGACGACTTTTTTTGGAAGGACGACTTTTTTCCCTCAATATAGATTTTTTTTATAGTAAAAAGTCTTTGATTTGTATCATTCAAGTGTACACATTGTTGCATCTTATGTTTTCTATCTCTTTCTTTTTTCTTCATGGCTTGAAAAAGTCAACGTCTAACTTTACTCGTTCCTATTGGTATGCATTACTGAAAAATGAATTAAAAATCTAAATCAACCGATTTAGATGAAACAAATTAATACATTAAATTGTCTTCTATACTAAATTCCCAAAATATTTAAAATAAAATATAGGAGAAAGTGGGGCACATTCGGACCCTAACAAGTTGTTTGCCCATAAAAATGTTATAAATTATTGTTTTCTTTTTTCTTTTGAGGATGTTAAAACAATTCCGATACTTCAAAATGGCTATATACTTATGAATGTATATAATAATTCATATGTTCACCACTGCCGAATGTACCCCACATTACCCACAATAGAAAAATTATTTTTTTCCCAAAAATAAATATTTCCATAAATTCTTAACATAATTTTATAATTAACCTAAATTTAATGCCATTATACAATAAATCATGAACATTCAATTCCGAATTTAAAATCTTCATCTAATAGACATTTAAATTACTCCGTTTTATGAGCTACATTCTTATGTAAATGTTTATATTAACTATATAGTTTAGATTTTTTTTTCGGAAAATAGTTTAGTTAATAAAAATCGAAAAACCAGGCCATCGCATGTTTAATTCTTTAATCTGTAATACACAAAATTAAAGCAGTTTTTTTTAGAAACTTAAAAAACCATTTAATCTGTGTGTAAAACCGATATAGTTTAATGTGAAGAAAATATAGAAACTATATAATATAGACAAAATAATAATATTTAAATTAACATTCTTATCTAAATGAAAATGTTTAAAATGTATATTTTTCTTTCTATATCTATTCCACATTTTCACTTAATTGAAATTTTTCCTATATATATTCATGTAGAGCTGTTTATTTATATAAATAATTACAAAATATATAAAGATTTTCTATTTAATCTATATTATTCACTCTGTTTATATAAAATCGGTTTTATAGAGCTGCTGCTAGGAACTTTATAATATAAAAATATTTAATCTGGTATTCCATATAGTACATAGAATTTCATTTATAAAAGCTATTTTCACAACAATATTTTTTTCTAGAAACCTATAATATAGAAATAGTTACCCAAAAAAAAGTTCGACATTTCTGATAAATAAACATCATTAAAAAAACATAAAACAGAGGCAGCGCGAATGCAGAATGTAATATAATAAAATATAATTTATATTCATTGCAAATGGTTTATTTAACTATATATATTTTGAAAAGTTGCATAATAAAAAAGCCAATAACAGAAAACTATTTTGAATTTTAGTGCACAACAAAGTTAAATACGACTGTTATTTGAATGTGGAATAAATTGATTTTTTTTATATAAATATTTTTGTGTAAAAATATGGTGCGGGTGAGCATAATATGCTGTATAATCGTATGCCTAAAATTCACCTGCTTTAAATATTTGTTTTGTTTAGAATTTTAGAAGTTTAAATTTATTTAAAAAGAACATTGAATAAAATTTAAAATTTAATATAGGTAATGTTTTTAGATGAAGCTTTATGAAAACTACATGTTTTTTTAACATTCACATAGTTTCCAAACATTTATAGACTTATATTCTAATAATTTTTCCACAATTTTTATACTGAATATATGTTTCCTATATAAAAATCTTTACAACTAAAAATTGGTTTATCTAGAAATCTTTATATAAAACAGTGAACTCGTTCTTGTGTTACACGGAGATGCTCTTAAAAAACAAAATTCCAAGAGAGCTTTCTACATGACTGTGTAATATTTTATAGAAAAAACTCATATCTAATAAAGATAGATTTTAGGGTGCACACTGCACATATTAAACAATGATAATATTTGTTCATAACTAGTTTGCTTTGTGTCCAAACTTGTAATTTAAACAACGAGTAAATAAACTATGAACTCGTTCAATTGATTCTGTTTGATGAATATAATGGGGATTCCATATTTGAGTTGAGAAGCATACTCAAGGGGACTTCTTACCAAAGAGTTATACAGCAATTTTAAGGAACATAAGTGATTTTTTAGTGATACGCATAATGAAGCTTAGATTGCGAAAAGCTTTATTAGTTATGTTAACTATATGTTTATTAAACTTCAGTTGTATATCAAAAATGACTCTCAAATCCCTTATTTCATTCACTTAAGTTAATGTGGTGTTATTATTATGATAATTTAAATTTATTTTTTATTTATTTTTTAGAAAAATTCATAAAAAACCCTTTTCAAATGTTTTTTATTTCAATAGAAAGATCAATAATAAAAATAATGAACAGCAAGGGACCCAATATTGAACCTTGTGGAATACCTGATTGTGGACAATTTATGTATGTAAGAATTACAACCATTGATTGCATACATGCATTTCTCTGTTTGTTAAATAAGATTTGAACCAATTTAAAAAGCTTTGCTGAAGTCAGTATAAATAGAATTAACCTCAAGTTGATTTTTTAAAGCCTCTACATAATTATAGAATATTCTGCAAGATTCGTAGTTGTCGATTTTTTTTTAATAAATCCATGTGGATTCGGGGTAATATATTTAAAAAAAGTGGTAGCTTACAATTGAATGGAAAATCCTTTGAAAAACTTTAGCAAAAGTGTTAATAATGCATACAGGTCGGTAGTTTGTAATATCAGATTTATTTTCCTTTTTAAAAATTGAAGTAATGTATGATTTCTTCCACGCTGTAGGAAATCGACCTTCATATAATGATTTAATAAAAACAATTCTTAGAGGCACTGATTGTATGGCTTGTAGATTTAAAAAAACTGCTGGTAAACCATCAGTACCTCCACTTTTATTACCATCTAATGAATTAAGCGCAATTTCAACATCATTAATTATTATTGTTAAATTCGGTTTATTAATCGTTTCATATTCCGAAAGATGATCAACCTTATATATATATTTTTATCGCTGGGCGAATACACAGATTTAAAAAAAATTTCTAAATAAATTGGTCACTGTTTGATTGCTATCAGATGTTTCAGATTTAAAAAATAGTTTCGAAGAATACCAATTACTTTGTTGAAAAATTCTTGTATATGCCCAAAAGTGTTTTATATTAGTTTTAAAGGAGTCTTCCGTATGCAAAATATATTTTTTATGACACTTTCTTTTCTCACTTTGGACTTATGTACTGCAAATAGCTTATAATCATTGATAAACTTAACAAAATTGGTATTGGTGATGAAGCTCTGTTATGGTTTAAAAGTTATCTATAGACAACAAGATGCAGAAAACAGTAGTTAATGGTGTTTTTTCTGAATTAATAGAAAAGGTCTTGAATTTGTAGCATATATATTTTAAACTTTTATGCCGCCATATATATATTTCTTCTTCGGGCATTTTATGCCCAGATTTACGGTTATTTATTACTTTATAGATGTGCATTGTACACTGTACAGATCTAAAGTTAAATAAACTAACCCCATAAAAATTGATGTGTATATAGACTAACCCCGCTACGGGGTAAGTTTGGACAAAAAGCAATGATGAAATAGAAAAATTAGGAAATATTTCTATATTTTATTCAATTATAATAAAATTTCCTACACATATCCTTCAATATGATACACAAATAATAAATTTTATGAATAATTTTAAGAAGCATTAGTGTTTTTATTTTCATAAGGCGATTAGGGATCATTTAAAATTGTTCGAAAATGGAGACTTTCATCAAAAACCATGAATAAAAAGACATGTCAACACAAGAAAATGATATAGAAAAAAAGCTTCCACTGACAAACATATCGCTGTA
Organism: Diadocidia ferruginosa; assembly: GCA_027564275.1. NCBI lineage: Eukaryota > Metazoa > Arthropoda > Insecta > Diptera > Diadocidiidae > Diadocidia > Diadocidia ferruginosa. Next base: position 6,816 of record JANSTW010059634.1, read on the forward strand.
GTCTATGCCGCGGTTGCTATGTAAAATTAAATTTGATCGTGGAGACGTAATAAAACGTAGCGGCAAAACAGCCGTGTCAACATATTATCTAGGTATATATTTGAATTATCTTTGCTTTCATATTTCATATAAATCACTGAATGATAAAATAGTCTGGACAACTTTTTAAGAGTTGTACAGACTATTTCTCCCCTAAAAGTGAACTATATAAAAGTCTAAGTGCATTTTCGTACAATTTAAGAAGGTCCTTATATGAAAATAAAAACACTTTGAATATACGCAGTGTATACGCGAGATATGATAAATTGATAAGGTTCGTATAACCTCGGGGAACATGCATACAAAAATATTCCTTCTTTTTTTTGCATACATATAGAAACTTTGTAAGGTTGCAAAAGTGAACAATATTCCTGGTTGTTTTTAATAGTATATATCCCTGTCATAGTACATAAATGTAGTAGTCTTGAATTTGAACTTCGTTTTTTTCCTGCCATTATTCAAGTCTATCGAGTTGTACGCATGCTCATCGTAGGCAAGGTCGACGAACGCAAAACGGAGGGTTTTGTACGAGGAAACAAAATATATATAACATAGTGTAAGGGAGAATGTCTGACCCCATTCCATGGGACGTATGTATATACGTATAGTAGAATTTATACTATTCTCTTATGTATACATATATACGTATATGCTTTAAAATGCTGTTGGGGTTTGAATAAAGGCAATGACTTTATGTGCTGCTGCAGCAGAACTCAAGTACATATTATAATGCTAAAACCACCTTCCGCATTTACTACATGGAATGGAAGTTGGAATGATTTTTTTTTTCGTATCATACTACATATGTAGAAATTATTATATTTTTTATAATAATATATAGGTTCACTATACATCAAAGTGTGCAGTGTATACTACAGTAGGAGCTGAGTAGACTAAAACAATTTCACTTTGCCATATACTAAACAATATGCTGAACTATATTTGTTCGACAATGGAAAAGTCTGTAGAATTTTCTATATAGATATATGGCAGTTATAATTTTAAAAAATACTTTGCGAAGAAAAACTCTTAAATATATACTTATATATAAATATGGCGAAACATATTATATATTTAACTATATACATATATATGTTACACTTTATGTCTGGCATTTTATATTTAAGTTGGATTATCACATAAATTTATTATATAATATTGGAGACTTGCTTTAATTTAAATGGTTTTTCCTTTCATTATATGTTACATTATGTATTTAATTGTTTAAATCATAACTATACTACACAAAATTCAAGATGGCGACTTAATTCAAGATGACAGTCATTTGAAACCGTTGGTCCGCCTATAAATATGATCAACTTATATATGCATATACCATATAGGGTTTCTCCATTCTTCATATATTGTAAAATCCGCCGACCATCAACACAATATGACCAGCGTAAGTTACACTGATATGGTCCTCAATGAAGACCCAGTATCCGATAGAAAAAATGGGGAATTTGTGCTCAACCGAAAGTAAGATATTGATTGTTAGTTCAATACAGCTTCGCGAGTGACACAGGATTCAGCATATTTTCTTCTCCCAAGACATTTAATTTATATAACATTTAACAATTCATAATTTCAACCTTAGTTGCATTGTCTAGCTTTTCACCAACCCATTTTTTATTTCAATTATACAAAAAAGAAATTGCAAAGAAAAACCCGATATAACGATATTATATTATTATGTACAACAATGACAAAATATAACTATTCTAGAGAATATTGTATTCTGCGACGTTAATAACCTTCATATTGTATATAGCTACTTCCAACTAATAACATCGTAACTCGAGTTTCATTGAACATTACTTATTAATATAGGAATGTTCCCTGATAAAATCTCATATGTCATATACTATTAATACTGCTTGATACAGACCTACAGCGATTTACGGTGAGTACCGGAACTACTAGTACAAATAATGTAAAACAAGAAAAAATCAAACTCTTTTCGTGTCAGACTCATAGAAAAATGGTTATAATTAAATTTCAAAATTAAATTTCAGGAAAAACTCTATTCCACGATATTTGTATGAATATTTTTTACATAATTAAATTAATTTTTTTTTTATTTTTTGAACTAATTTTTCTGAAACATGCACCAAAGTTCACATTTGGTTTTTTAATATTAAAAAAAACAAAAAAAAAATGTAAAAAAACATTTCTTCCACCCTCTTTCTATTTCATTTATCAATGCCAGTAATTATAACATTTCATCGAAAGATGAAACGTGCATCAAAGTTACCCACTGCATTGGTATCAGTAACTCTTAAGTATTAAGGCTTGTATCTTTAAAATTGACGAAATGGCACATCAAAAAGTATGTTTGTTTACAATTTTCAAGAAAAAATGTTAATTGGCAAATATGTAGAATTCACCCCCCACCCCTCTTCGATCCTCCCCAAACTTTGTAGGATGGTAGAGGCACACCTTTGTCATTAGCTTGTTTTTATCGTAGGTTCCCGCGGAAAAAAAATATTAATCAACATGGCTGATTGTCAGGCAAAACTTTTATATATTTTTTACCGCAGTGGTCTGTGTTGATTGAGATTGGGGCGGGATCTGTTTAAGGGTTGGGATTGGGTCTAAAATATATAGATGGTTTGTGAATATTTATTAAAACAAATTCTCTATTATTTTTATTGTTAAATAATTTATGCTTAGTTTATACATACTTTTAGCTTATTAGTTTTTTTTTACTTTAAATAAAGAAATTGAAATAATACTAAAATCAGCCGTATTTCTTAATGTCAACACTAAGACCTTTTTTCCGTAGTGTAAAATTTTCCCGCTCAATACCTTTGTTTACATTTTGTAATTTTTCGCTCAGATTTTCGCAATTAAATTTTTCGCTTAAACCGGCACTACATGTGAATGTACAATGTACATTGTGTTGATCAAGTGGCGTAAAGGACGATAATTCAATTTTTTTTTTCAAGCTACGGTGTTTTTACACTAAGTGTCCATTCTGAATTATCTATATTTATTCTGTGGTATAGACAAAGTTTGTTCGGGGAGTTTTCGGCGATCGGCCCTCTTTAAGTTTACACTACAATTTTTTTTAATTTAGCCATCTTTTTATTCGGTATGTATGTAGCATTGAAATATTGCATTTTAAAACTTTTTCATACAAACTTTAAAGCCCGCCCACTCCGATTGGGGTCAGAGAGCTGCAAACTCCAAGAACAAACGTTGTTCAGGGGAGACCCCCTACCTCTCTACAAAGTTTGGGAAGGATCCATGAGGAGAGGGAGGGGGAATTCTACACTTAAACCAAGGCTCCTTAATCCTAATTCCTATCCTTGAGATGTTTCTATGTATACTTTCGTCTATATATATACATATAATTCCTGTTTTTTTTATTTGAAAGACACTTCTGTATTCATTTGTGAATATAAGGCTATAAATGCGTCACCTATAATTTTTAATTAATTGGTCGTCAAAAAAATTGCTATCTCCGACTTACGATCTTATTGCTTGAAAGTAGCGACTAGTAGTTTAACGTAACTTTAATCCGTTCAACCAACATAATATTAATTTCTCATTTATTATTTTGTCTCTACTATAGATATATACTTTGTGGATAAAATTAAACATAGAAATAGCAGACATAACAAATACTAGTACATATCAGCAAGAAAAAAGAGGAAGAGGATGAAAAAACCAGCAACTTACTATATGTATGTTTTGTAGTTACTGAAATAACTCTGGTTCAAAACAACAACAAATACCATTGTACAATGTACATAATATGAGAGTTGAGAAAATTTTAGAGCGAGGGTCGCATCTACAGTATTTATACTACACCAAATGATAGGTTCGAAGTTCATCGAATCGATGTGTGTTAGTGGCAGTGTAGAAAGAAAATTACATTTTATAATAAAAAAAATATCGATTTAAATAAGTCTCTGGAATTACAATATACATTCTATACATATAGTACAAATACATCTCGCATAATATAAAATATATAATAGAATATTACAAACAAGAAGTCTGGAACAAGGTCATTGATCTAGTACAGTGTGGATTAAATGTTGTATATTTTTTTATATACCGCGAGTAGAATGAGAGATGGGTCGGTAGGTTGCAGGCATAGCTCAGCTAAATATATAATATTATGGGTTCATGGTTGGTTGTTCGGTCGGTCGGTTGGTCGAGGTTATAATATATTGTATAAATACAAATAAACTACTTATTAGCGAGTTTAATAAATATAATGAAAATATTTATATGTTCGCGATTTTTCCTAGAAACGTATTTATAGTCCAACTTTTTTTTAATTTTATGGCGAGTAATCTTTTGTTTTAAAAGAAACGAACTATAGGTACCTATATGATTAGTAAAATTCTATTTGAACATTCGATTTTAATAACAATTTGTCATAAATATGTAATTAAATAAACAAAAGTCTATAACTCTATACACAACTTGGTAGCACTATATGCTTAATACGTCCTGGTTCGTATTCTCGTTGCGTTAATTATCATTAAAACCGATTACAGTGGTTCAGAAGTCACGTAGAAGCCGCAGGTCCAACCTGCAATT
>JANSTW010059645.1:0-11408 GCA_027564275.1 Diadocidia ferruginosa
ATCGCTTTTTATTTTTTAGAAAAAAACACCTGCGAATGAAAGGTGGTAGTCCAGTTGTGAAATTTTTTTGACCCTGTTGAGTCTCGAACCCGGAACCTCTTGGACACAAAGCCGTAACGCTACTCACTACTCTATGCTGACTACAAACTCTTATTCTGACACAACATTAAAAGGTCATAAAATTATAAACATGTTTAAAAAATGTGTAATAAATAATTTTACAATACATTTTTTACCTATATATTCGAAATATTTTCTATTATTTCAAACATGAAATATATAAGTGTCACAATTTTTCTTTTAATTATAATTTTTGTAAAACACAAGACTGAAACCGACGAACCTTATTCATTAAATTTTTGTTTGCTAATTACATTTTGTATACGCAGACGTTGCGAGTAGCTGCGCTTATAAATATAATTATATAATTAATTGTTTCCTATCAATTTAAAAAGATTTCTAAAATCAATAATATTTAATTATCCCATTGTATTGTACATTTTTACGTGGTTTTAAATATGTTAAACGTAAAAAACCTAAAAGTAGGTAAAGTTAAACGGTTAATCTTCTACAAAAAAAAATTATTTATATCTAATAATAAATCTGAAATCATCTTGAATAAATTAAAAATCGACGAAATAAAAAATCAAAACAAATCTGTGTGCGATAACAAAAATATTTTATTTCTTGTTTATTTATGCTCGTATATATGCTAAATATAAATAAAATATTTCATAAAAAAAAGTTTAATATTTGTGCATTTACATGATTTTATGTATGCATAAGACATTAAAACCTTTAATATAATATGTTACCGTATATGATAAAATTATGCATTTACAGTGAACGTATATATATATAATATAGATGCGGAGTAAATCGGTGCCCACCTGTTTTATTAATAAATTTGTTATTTTCATAAAATATATCTATATATAAGACCTATAAGTATATATGTATTTTTGGTATGCCTTGCCATTGCGAGTTTTAGCGCGATTGAGTCTATGCATTGAATTTTACAAAAATGCCGATAAAATATTTTTAACCTGGCACTTTTCAAATAATATTTTTTATTTAAAACATACAATATTTATTAATTTTTTCCAATTTTTATAATATATTAAAATACACAAAAATTTACGTTAAACTTCGGGAACACTAGGCAAATTTAAAATGTTGTATAGGGAATAAAATTCTATTTGGCGATGATAAAAAGAATACAATGAGTTATAGCCGCGGAAAATTTATCCTAATTAATATACAAGTAGTACAAATTAGGTTTTTGATTTTTTATAATTGCTCTAATTTACTATGGATATTTCATTCAAAGCACAAGGACTTAGTCAGCGTCTCGGCTTGTGTTCAAGCGGTTGTAAGATTCGAGGCTCAGACGAGCAGAAAAATTTTCACAACTGGGCTATAACCTTTCATTCGCAGATGTTTATTAAAAAGCGATCGCAGTGGTTTGGAGGTCACTTAAGCCATTGGCTCACCTATATGATACCAACAGATAAAGGGTTTCTCATATAAAACCCGCCTCACTGATCATCAAAAAATATGGTTAGTGCGAGTGGCTGACAAGACTCCACCTTTGATATGGTCTATGAAAACCATATTATCAGATAGAAAAAAAGATAAAATGGTCCATATGCTCCCACGCTTTGAATAAATGACACGATGATGATGAGCATGAGGACATGAACTACCCATGGTAACTTATTACACTGTGTTACAAAATCAGAAAAATTGAATATACTTTTCAAGTGTCATAGTTTAAGTTAAAAGTCTGATTGAGTAAAACATATGACCTCATGTAATGTTTTTGTTTTTTCGACCGAAAAATAGTTATGTTTAATGGAGTTTAATCCAATTTTTTCCGTCAAAATAACGTCAATAAATGATTTAAGCAGACGATAGACTGTTTTTTATTTAAATTAGGACCGCTAAGCTGGAAAAAATTGGATTAAACTCCATTAAATATGACCTCATATTTAAAATTTTTCGGTCACCCCAAATTTCCGATTTACCATTAAAAAACTGTTTTATATGACTTTACGCAGTTAAACATTTCAAAATCCGCCATTTTTAATCCAATTTAAAATTTAAATTTTTTTAGACAAAATTATTTTATACTTTAAAAATAAAAATATTTGTTGGTTCTGATAAAGGTATAAATTTTTTTTAAATTTTTTTTTTGCAAGTTTACCTCAATTTTTTAACACAATCAATAAAAAAAACTAAATATGTTTTAATTTTCTTGATTCTAAATAAAAAGAGTTTTTGTTTGTTAAAATCGGTTAGAAATTGTCTAAGTTACGGTGCTTTGTAATTTCTCAAACTCATAGTTCTTATTCTAGCCTTTTCTAAAAATGTCAAAAGTGAATAATTACCCTACTCGCCGATCCCTCCCAAACTTTTAGGGAAGGTATAATAATAACAACTTTTGGTCCAAGTGTTTATAGTACACGGCCTCCTTTAAAAGGGGCAGGGGCTTTAATATTGAAAAGTTCAATCCACCAGGTATAGTATAAAAGATTGGTTGGGGCTCCCAATTGCCTTCTAAACTTTGTAAGAGAATAAAAGAAAGTATAATGAAGAATATTTGTTCTCAGGAGTTTGTGGCGCTTGGCCTCCTTTCCAAAGATAGAGGGTTTAAAAACTGGAAAAATTAAAAGCACCGAATTGAGTAGGAAATGATGAGGATCGACCAAAAGGTCATCCGAAATATTTTTTTAGTTAACAAAATTTGTTTATGAAAGCACCCCGTGCATTCCTAAAAAGTTTGGTAAAAATTTGAGAGGGGGATAATTCTACACTTCAGTGGTTTTTAATATAGACTTGATCAAGAATTATTCGTCCGAGAAATAAAAAAAATCGAAATCTCAACAATTTCTAAACGATTTTTATTTAAAAAAAACTCTTTTTATTCAGAATCGATTGTGCTTTAAGAAAATTAAAACATAAATGGTTTTTGTTTATAGATTGTGTATAAAAAAATGGCGGTAAACTTGAAAAAATTAGAAAAAAAATGCAAAAATTTAAAACTTTCGCCTAAAAATTTTTAACACAATAACCAAACTATATAGTAATTTAGTTAAGTATTGATATTTCATTTTTTAAAACCGTTTTAAAATTTGAAATCGGGTTAAAAATGGCGGAGTTTTATTTTGAAGTCTTTAACTACGCAAAATCATAAAAAAAACGTTTTCTAATGGTAAAACTTGGGGGTGTTTCAAAAATGTGTATGAGGCCGTATTGTGTTGTACCTACAATTCACACTATGTCACTTGAAAAGTATAAAATCTCTGTTACACTATGTTATTTATATAAATAATATGAGATTGGAATTTTAATGGATTTAGTAAAAGATTATAGCATTCAATGTACCACACAATCACTTATATTGGATGCATTACTAGAATTATATAGCTGGACATCATCAGTAAAAATATAACATTTAATCTGGCCACCGATGAAATTAATAAGATAACAGAAACTGACTTGATCATCGCTGTTTAACCCATATTTTTAAGATAGGATTCACAATTAATATATAAAGTTTATAATAAATGACATAAATTATAACTTAATGATTATTACGCGGCAGTTATGAAATTTCAAATGTATATGTACAATATGCATTTTATTTACATACAAAAAATCTAAGTATAAAATTTAATACTTCGATTTTTGTATGAATATCAATATGCATATTGTCACGACAAAGTAAATAATAAATAAACTATTCACATATTAAACTTTTATATACTGTGATTCAGTGAATCTCATCTCAAAAATATGGGTTAAAAAGCGATGTTTATTAAAATTTAATAATACTGGAAAGATCGTTTCCAAATAAAAAGAACAGTATAGGACCAAGAACAGACCTATGAGGGACACCACGAGTAGAAGAACTAGAATTTACTAGAGTCGCGTCAATACGCGATTTCATGAAAATAATAGAGACAAATAAGCCCCAGAATTTTGTACAGAAAACAACAACAATTGAGTTGAAATATATGAAAATAAGCCCAACTAGTACTTCTTTTTTTACTATGAAAATGATTTATTGACGCGACTCATTATTCTAGTACTTCTAGGTGTAGGTATATAGAAACAGATTTGGCGTCACGTATTTAGGTGGAAAAAGGAAAAAATAAGCCCCAGCAGATTGTTAAGAAATCAACAAGATTTTGAGGTGCATTTCTATATTTTATGCGGTAAAACTTATAGATAAAATTGTGCACTACGAAAATATGCTCTGTATGTAATCTTGTTAAAAAAAGACAAGATGAAAGTGATCAAAGATACACAAATATATAACCATGTACCATGAATTAAAAAAAAGCAACGTCTTTTACTATAAAAAATGTCAATCTTCTTTATAGCAAAAATTTTGTTGTTCTTTTTTAATAAAAACAAGATTACACAAAACTCAAACTTTATATAAAAAAACTGAACATTTTCTTTAGATTTTTACAAGTAAAGTGTAAATTAAAAAAGAAACGAGTTATGTTTTTTTACGATGCAATGCTCATCAGATAAATGCTGAGTCAACTAATGAATATTGAAGGTTTGTGGTTCGTGTCTACCAATCGTCAAAAATTACTATTTCCAGTTGAGATTTTTTCAGAATCATGGAGATGCAAAGACTATTTCCAAAGTTGATTGACAAATTACATTTATCATTTATGGTATCAAAACGACCTTACTGCTAAATAGAATTAAGTAAAAATGTATGTAATACACATTACGGAGTTATATAATAATACCCAATATTTCAATAAATTAATCTATATTTTATATAGTTAATCCATTTAGAATTTTACTAAGCATTCTAATGAAGGAATTTTTCTCGGATTTCGGTTTTTTTGGGTATTATTTTATAAAAAAATCGCTGTGCTGCATATTTATAATAGCTTTTAAAGCGATTTAGAAAATAATATACATTTATACAGGGCAAAAAGTAACATTATTCGGCATAAAATAGCCTAGCCCACATACACCATTATGTTTAGAATCATTCATATGAAAAAAAAAAATCTTGCCCCCCCCACATTTAGCTGAATTGGCGCAACTGATTGCCTGAGATGAGTGCAATATTTTTTGTATGCAATAGAACAACAAAAAATAAGTTGCTCTGAATGACTAAAAACTATATAATTTATTTACTTATTCTATTTAAACCGATTATTAAAATATTTTAATTCTATTTAGGTGTAAAATAACTGAGCATCTTGATTCTTGTGGTCTTATAATATAATTTTTAGATGATTTAGTTAAATTATATAAAAAACCACCTTAAAAATGCTTCCTTATACGGAAAATTTTCACGATTCGTGCCTATAATATAGTAGTAACATGATATCTCTGGAGATTGGTTTAACACACGAACATAATTTTATTAGTGTCATCCGTATATACTATCCAGATAAAATATTAAACGGCAGCAAAGGATTCTGATGTGGAGCTACTGTGTGTGTATTATGTAAACATTAGATCATAATATATTTTCTACGCTGTCACCGTAAACGGATAAATTAAGAGTATTAAGTCTAGGATGACGAAAAAAAGGTAAATAATTGTTTTTATAGACTTGAGTTTATTAGTTTTTGTGTACATTATACGTGTTCTGAGATTTACAAATGAAATAACATGATTTATATGGGCGAATAGGATAAATAAATTTTAGTTATAAGATTTTTTTTTAAATGAAATAAATTAGAAGCTTTTCTTTGTATGCCTTAAATAGTTAAATATTAGAAGAGTTTTAAATTTTTTTATGTGTTAACCACCAGAAACCTGTCGATTTTGTATTTCCATATATATACATTGATCCTTAAAATTTATGAAATGCATAGTTATTCAAACCAAAAATTTTGTTGAAAATAATATTTTGACGATATATTATGACGGCGGCATATATGCAAGTTTGTGGAATTGTTTTAATTTCCTGTGTATACCTGTAAATATGTCCAAAATATTGCAGTTGCCCTGCCACAATAGATATAGATATATTATTATTAGATGTGAAAACTTGAATTGTGAAATTTGAAATTTTGGATTGAAATTTATATTTTTGTTTATAAATAATGTTTTCTATACAGAACTAGCTACATCGTCATAATATTATTAACTATTATTATTTATGTGATAAACAAGAGTTTGAAGCTTTGTTATGTTTATTACAGATACCTATATTTATATACTTTATAGTTATAGGATACCGATTCATGTTCACCTATACCAGATTGTAAAGGAAATTATTTTATGTATATTTTTGTTTTTATACATTTTATGTTGTTGTATATTGTAACATGATGATTATATGAATATCATTATGTTATTATAATATGTTTTATGTAAAATTTATATATATTGCGCATATATCTGGCGGCTTTGTGGTTGAATCTTATAAATTTATCTGCGAATATGTTGTGCAACAATTTATCAGCGTTATAAATAGAATAAATGGATTTTGGAAACTATATGAGTGTTTAATTGAACCATGTGGTATAAAATTAAATTATATTCCACAATTACACATTCTCCCCAGTTCCCTAATCTGCACGTCTTTTCACTTTTTTATAAAGATTTTTTTTTTCATTTTTTTTGTTTATTAATTTGTTGACCACAGTCAAAGACTTAAATTTGTCTTAAATTGTCATAAAATTTAAAATTATTGCTTTAAAAATGGAATAAAATAAAATAAAATTATCAACGCACATATACAACATAATAAACGCAAACATCCTAACTAACACAATTTTATCAAAAAATAGTGACGTACAAATATATAACACAAGAATTGCAGGGAACATACGTCTACCTACTTGCAAAAAAATTACATATGGTTTGAAATCAGTTATGTACATATAGCAATCAAAGCATATAACGATTTACCTAATGAGATATTCCAATCCAACAATAGAAACTCATTCAAAAAAAGAATCTACGATTTTTACTTCAATCATCAACTGTGCATTCTAAAAAAAATTAAAAACGAATTCTCTTTTTTAATAATTTATGGTTTAATTTTCTCATTTCTATTATTATCAATTATCGTATATTTTTCCACTTCTTTTGTATCACCTCTTTATCAATTTTATCAATAATTAAAAAAATGTATAACTATTAATTTTTTGTACAAATATTTTTTCATAATTTTTTTTTAACGTTCTTTTTAATAATTTTGTTTTACCATTTATACTAACATGTACATATAGTCATGTAAAAGCTTATAGCTTAAATGATATTTTTTCAATAAAATTAAATAATAAGAGGTGGAAAAGACGTGCAGAATTATGGGTACTGTACTGGCTAATATAAAATCAATATAGAAGGTAAATTCTATGTGTGGAGAACCTCTTGCCTGAAAAATGCTGTGATTCTCTGTTTCATTTAGTATTACAATGAAATTAAATAACAAATTAATAAAACATTAGTATGGCTTCTATAAAAAAATGTAAAAAAACAACTAGACAACACATTTGCATGCCTTCTCTCAAAGAATTGTTTTTTAAATTTTCTAAAGAATTTTTTTTAATGTTTCGACCAAATTATTGCACTTTGATTTAATACCGCATAATATTTTAAAGTGTTTTTGATAGATTAATTTTAAATAATTATGATAAATATTTAAATCTAAAAATAAGTTAATTTAATTTGTTTTTTGGGCAAGAAGTGGTCAATTCTAAATCTATAAACTTTGTAAAATATCGGTTTACCGCGTCAACACAAAAAGCAAAAGCTATACATATTCCAGCGAGACTAATTTATTACTATTAATAGACCGCTTTAAGCATATAAATTAATAAATTTCAAAAATAAATCACAACATTAATAATAACTGGTTTCAAAATAGCCGGCTTTATTTACCTACCTATATATGTAGTTTATATATACTACTTTATATAGAGTTGCTAAACAATATTACTAACACAAATAATAATTAATTAATTGTATTTGGCTCACAAAGTTTTTGTCCTATATTTAAAAGTTTAATTAAAATTAAGTATAAACACTCTGTTTGAGGACTTTGGAAGCAGCTTTTTTTTAAGTTATCAAATATTGTTTTATATGTTGATCATACAATGATTAAATTATATAAATATCGGCTCTTTATTTGAATTGTAGTTATTTGAAAGGTTGCCAAAATTGGCATTAGTGGATCACCACTAATGACAATTTTAATAACCTTTCAAGATATCAAATATTTTATTTAAAAAAACGAGCATCCTTTTCTTTTTTGAAGTGGAAACTTCTTTAGTGAGTAGATTTTCGCAGAGGTAAAAAAATCGATTTAGCGTCAGCAAACATCGAATTATCAAATGGGAGGAGCTATAGATGTTATACGAATAATATTTTGTAGGCAAAAATTAAATTTGAATATTCAATATAATGGGTCCTGAACGCACATATCGTTTATCCGTTGTAAAAATACGATTAAGCGTAGGTAACATCGAATTATTAAATGGTAAGAGCTAGAGATGTATACGAATAATATTTTTGTAGACAAAAATGTAATTAGTATGTTCAATAATATGGGTCCAGATCGTTTATTCGTTTTCATTCAAATAAATAATTTTTAAATTTAAAATAATTTTCGCACTGTACTTAATCATTAAATTGGGTTAATTTTAACCATTTTAAAGGTTATTTTATTAATTTTGTAAATAACTCGAATAATTACAATATATCAATAATAATTATTTTATAACTATTTTTCAAATGTTTATGGTTAAGCTTAATTTGTATAAATTGTAAGCACAAAATTTATAAATTGTTTAACCTCTTAGAGTGCATATATATATGTTTTATAACGTTTTTGTAAATATTCCAGATCTGATGATGTCTATATATTAGACGAAACGTCAATATATGATTTAAGCAGACGTAAGACTGTTTTTTTAATTAAATTAAGACCGCTAAGCTGGAAAAATTAGGATCAAATAAAGAATCGGAGAAATAGTGTTAGTAACAATTTTACGCGATTGAATAATAGCCTGCGATCGTATCTCATCTAGAACTTTCTATTTCTGTGGTGCGACATTATAGTACGGACGGACGGATGGACGGACACTTTTTTTTTGCATTTTTCGGTTTAGAGTTCAAAGAGAAGTAAGAAAAAAATATTTAAAATTTTTTATATTTTTCAAAATTTTATCGCGATTACATACCATACAATAATATAGATTCTTCTATAAATAAAAAAAATCATCTAATAACTATAACATATTATTGTGTGATGAGCCATTTATTGACCATTTACTCTATAATTTTTTTATTGGTATAAATTTAGTTTTGTTAGTATAAATGCTAAACTGTTGAATTAATTGGACTTATTTTTTTTTAATTAACTATGTGTGAAAAAGTATTTATGTTAATTAATAATTATACATGATATTGTTTCAATATGCTATTTAATGCAATTGAGTTTTAAGCATATAAGCAAATTGAAATTATATACAAGAAATGGACCGTGAAATAACAGATAATTTTAGCACATTTGTGAAATCAATTTTATTAAGCCTATTATTAGCATTAACATAATATTTCTGAATACTTTTTTTTTATTATTAAATTATGAAGGAACAAGCCTGATATACATAATATAATTTATATTCATATAGCCTATAATTCATTTTATATTGAGGTATATAGACGAAGAAAGTTCCCTACTTTTAGTCGAGATAGGAAAATTGACAGTTTACATTATTATATTACTCATTGTTGGAATTGGAACATCAGACATACAAACTGATAATGCGATAATACAGAAAGATTGAGAATATTTGAATTAAAATACAAAAATGCATCCTCCAACAAAAGAACCTAACTTGAGTTCTATAAATATATGAATCAACGTATGTATGCGAAGAAAAACCATATAACAATTTCAATGTTGATTTTTTCTTAGAGATATTTATATCAGTCTTCCGATATCTTTATACCTTTTCTTTTAACAAAATCACACCCATGTCAACAACAAATTAACAATCAATTTTTTATAAATAAATTTGTTTTTATTCTTTTTTATTTAAGTCCATAAAGTTTTTATAACTTGAAATCAACAATAAAATATAAAGTTATTATATGTGGTTAAGAAACTCATTCAACTATAAATGAAATAAAATGATTTGATGATTTAAAGACGTCTGACAAATTATCATGTCAGATAAAAAAAAACAATTATTTGTTATACATTTTTATTGGTGGCTTTTTGGATAGTTTAGATTTAGAACTTAAGAGAATTTGTATATTAATAAATATATACTATAAATTAGGGTTCCTCATATAGTGTAAAAACCCGGGCTACTGCAGATCACCAAAAATATGTCCAGTACGAGTTGTGCTGACAACACTCCATTATTGATATGGTCGATAATGAAAACCGCATAGTATCAGCTAGAAAAAATGGTTAAATGTTCCCTATACTCTCTATTTGGAGTAAAGAACATGATAAAATGTCTCTATATATTACCAGGCCTTTCGACTGTCATCTTTTTTTCGACTTTTCCAATCTATTTACATTTAGATTAAATTGAAATTTGAAGCTTACCATTGTCACCACTGGCTTTTTAATTAATATTTAGGATTTTACATTCAATTAAAATTACAGTAATTTTTTTCGAAAATATCCTATTATAATATTTCATTAAAATTAAATTATATAGAAGAATACTTCTGCATACACATAAAATCATATAAATAGGCGACATATTTTCAACTATTATATTTAACATGTTCTATTTAATTAGATTCATTTTTTCCTTTAATTGAGCTAATCCTTGAAAATATTATCCTCATATTGTTCTATAAAACATACCTAAAAAAACCTTTTCAGAAAGATACACCTTTTCCCTTTTGCTGTATATACTATATACACTTTCTTCCAAACCTCTAAAAAAATATTCCCCTTTTTTACACGCACATTTTTTTCCTAATATGCTTAATATAAGCGTATAGCCTATATAAAAATAATAACAAACACCAAAAAACATTATCATCGTTATCATATCGCATTATATGGACCAATTCAAAAAACACAAAAGCTCCAATCAATTTCAATATTTATTATATAATTTTGATTAAATTCATAGAATGAATATACCTTATAGGAGCTGCCTGTATATTGTATATAGAGAGTCGTGATATTTGATACCCCATTAACATGAAAATTGAATGAATGTACCACACCAACCAGACCATACTGTGAGTATTTTCTCCTTTATATATATATACATATATATATGTAAGTATATATATTGTATATACGCACATATGTACTTTTAGTATGAAAATATGATAAATATAAGAACATTCTATGTTTATGTATAAAGCATAATATATAAAACAATAAAATAATATGTAGAACTGAATTTTATAGGGTGTCCTTTTTAATAAGA
>JANSTW010059656.1:0-11407 GCA_027564275.1 Diadocidia ferruginosa
GATAGAAAAAAGGGTAAAAATGGTCCCTATGCTCCCTCGCTTTGGAGTAAAGGACACGATGATGATGATGATGATATTAAACTGTCCCGCCAGACGATGTCGCACATCCCAGCCCTAATATGCTTAGAGAGGTCGTATTGCTACAAGATTGCATACCTCCCATGTAAGTCGAACCTTCACAGACGTCAGTTAGTCACTCAGCCAGTAAACTAAATGCTACAAATACGGCATTTTACACAACTTTTGCTAACTTAAATTAATAAAATTCAATTCCATTCTCACTTTTCGAATTTTGTATAGACGAACTACTATAACCTTCTATATTTAGAGAAGTTCTCAAATTTAAATTGTAACTAGAAACTGCAACAATTTTTTCCATAACTCTGCAATAATTTATTGTTAAAATGGCAAAGACAATGCAAATAAAATATTATATTATATTAGTTACCACATATCGTAGCTCTATTATAACAAGTATATCAAATGGCAAATGCATTTTTATTGTTTCACATTTTAAATATAATTGTTTCAAATGTGCAATTTTCTGTTTTCGTAATAAAAAGTTGCTTTTAGCTTTTAAATGTTAAAAACAAAGTACCTATATTATTACCAAGAATATAATACTTTCACTTATATAAGCAAAATAATTACAACTAAATAACAAATTGTATTATTTAGTTTTATTTTACTTTAAAGGTACTGTTTTTAATTCACAATATTATTCTTTAGATGTAAGAAAAAATTGTGTGTGTGGAGATACAAAAAAATTGATTTTTTTTTATATAAATCTATAGAAGAGTTATAATAAGGAAACGTGAGCGGCGAACTGGTTTGAATTTTAATAAACCGAAACAAAAGCATATGAAGCCACAAGCATATACCTCTAATAATTGTATATAAGAAAAGTTTATACAATTTTAAAATTGTTGTTGTTTTTACGTCTTCTTTTTTTCTTAATATTCTTGAAGAAAATAACAAAACAATTCTGTATGGTATGTTGTTGTTGTAGCTCTTGTAATACAATAAAAAAAAAACAGAGTCATGACTTACCTGAGAATTAAAAAAATTTGTTGTTACTGGAGGCTCCGTAAACGTATACGGATCTTCTGTGGTTATTCTTGGAACTTGCTGACATGACATACCGAATATGATGAATACCACTCAAGCTATATATAGACAACATATAAGCAAACAAAGAAATTAATTTAATTAAAAAAAGGCCATTAATCGTTCAATTTACCTTTCGACGTTCTTTTTTCTCTCTGTTTGCACAAGAACCACCAACATTAATTCACTGAAACATTTTTCTTAAAAATAAAATTCTTGTATTTTGCTTTGCGTTTTTTTACTGTCTGTTGCTGTGTTCCGAGTTTGTCTGAATCTGAATAACAACAACAATTTGATTTTATAAATTCAGTCCAAGTACATACGAATTATAATTCAGAATAATATTTTGCTTTAATAGTTGTAAGTTAGTAAACACATATAATAGTATAGCTAGGATAGTATGTTCGGTCCACACAGTTTCTCCTTGTGTTGCTGCAGTAGATGCTTCGGTCTAAGATAAAAAGTTAAAAAATTATATTCCTTTTAGGCGCGTTTATTTTCAGAAATAAATAATTAATAAAATTACTTCTCTGCAGATCAAACATAATTGTTATTAAATAAAAGGAAGAAATTGTACGGGCGCGACGAGAAAATCAATTTTCTCAAGTTATATTTTAGGACGTCTATGTAGACTAGAGAGCTGAGCTATATGCTGCTAGAGGCCAGCAGCCAGTGTCAAAGAATATATATACAATAATATTATTTTGACATCTTGTTTTGATCCGCGCAAATATTATGTAGGTAGAGGTACATGCTAACGCCAATGGAATTAATGCCCACTTTTTCTTTTTGTTAAATTCAAAGATTTGCCTCATCTTGTCATTTTGTAAGGTTGTTTGTTTTTTTTCCTTTCACTATTAATTAATTTGATCAGAAATCGCTTGAGAATGTCAAAACACTGTAATTTCGATCGAAATCAGTCCGTTTATTTTTCTGAAATTGAAATATTTTCTCTTTGTACGAAACTTGGAGGTTTTTAAGGTCGCTGATTTCAACTTAGATGTCAACATTTTTTGACTTTTTTGATGGTTTTTAAAAACAAATAATAATTAAATTAAATAAATAATAATTAGTTTACGTAAAATCGTTAATGGTGTAATGTGTGCAAGGCCGTAACCAGGATTTTGCCTGGGGAGGGTGGAGTTTTGGTCATATGAAAAGTTCCATCTGGTTATCGAGATTTTCGTGATTTCCGAAAATGATTTCTGATTTCCGAAATGATTTTCGTGATTTCCGAAAATGATTTCTGATTTCCGAAATGATTTCCGTGATATCCAAAAATGATTTCTGATTTCTGAATAGGATTTCTGATTTCCAATAATGATTTCTGATTTCCGATATGATATCCGTAATTTCTGAAAATGTATTCTGATTTCCGTGATTTCTGAAAATGATTTCTGATTTCCGAAATTATTTTCGTGATTTCCGAAATGATTTCTGATTTCCGAATAATTCCCGAAATGATTTCCGCACCCTTGTCCCATGATTTCCGTAAGTGATTTCCCCCTCGGGTTTTTTGATTTGTTAAATGTCAAATAAAATTTTTAAATCATTATTCAGTTTTAATTTGATCAAAAGCTTACACGTTTTTATAAATTTTAAGAGATTCTTATGTTGAAATACAAATTTTATAGAGAAAATATATATTTTTAGTTAATTGATCTCTTCACTTTACTATAAAAAGTAATGTAGATACTTAATTTAATATAGGTTGCGTATCATCTATTTATTTAAAATCATTTTCTTTATTTTACGATGTAACAAAGAATATAGAAAAAAAAAATATATCGAAAATCTTCTGGGGCGAGGTTCGACCCCCAAAACCCCCTCTGGCTACGGCCTTGACCAGGTGTATCACAAGGTTCAATTGCGATACCTTTGATTTTTAGAATGAAATCATTAATCGATCACTGCTCAAATCAAAATATGATCGAATAAAAAAAGTTTTTTTTTATTCGATCAAATTTTAATTTAACCAGATTTTTATTCGATCAAATCAACTTTCTTTTACAAAAAATAAAACCTCTTTTTCTATTACAAAAAAGATACCCTTAAAAAATTGTCGATCAAATCGAAAAATTGTATCGATCAAATTAGCAGAATTTATTGCTCAAATCAGAAAAAATTATCAATCAAATCAACCTTTTTTTCGATCAAATTAGATTTTTTTAACGGTCAAATTTGTTTTTGATCAAATCAAAATAATTAAAAAAAACAGATTTTTACGAATCAGAATATTTATAATTATTGAATTTCGTTGGATTAAAAATTAATGTTGATGTTTTTAGTCGGATATCTAAAATAAAATTAAAATACAATTTTTTAAATTACAATAAATTAAAGAATATTTCTTATTCGATCAGATTTTGATTTAAATTTGGTTTCTATCAAAAAATAATTTCTTGATCGAATCATTTTTTGATTTGATTGGATCAAAACGTGATATTTTACGCAAGCCTGAGTTAAATACGTGATAGCGTGATGATCTATCATATTTTCGGCTCATAATTACCAATTTGTTGCTAATTCATATTTTTTTGTTTGCGCCAAGAGTATGAAATTTACTTCCTTTGGCGGTTAGTGGATTACAGAATTTCAACAGCCATAAATCTTAAATCTGTAACTGAGTACCATGAACTATTGTTCTCTAATTTATGTTTTTACAAAAATTGTAACAGTTTTTTTCCAAAATCCAAGGGCAACTTACCCCTTGTCCCCTTTCCGGGCACCCATGGGTGTGCCCCCCCCCCTAAATTGTACACCACAAAAATTTTAAATTTACCCACTATTTTATTCTGTATAGAATTGGAAATAAAATGTTGAATATTAAAACTATTGCATACAAACCCCCGCCCCCTCTGTAAGGGGCGGTTCCCCAAAAGTCGCAGTATATTTTTTTTGGTCGGGAAGCCCTGATTCCAGGATTTACTCAAACATGATAACTGAAGTGTAGAATTCCCCCACCCCCGATCGGAGCCTCCTCAAACTTTGTAGGGTTAGGAGGCTTCCCCTGAACAACGTTTTTTCGGGGAGTTTGCAACGCTCGGTCTCCTTTTAGAGGGAGAAGGGGCTTAAAGTTTGTATGCAACATTAATTTAATGCAACACATGTACAGAATGGAAGGGTAAGTTAAAAAATGTGTAGTGTAGACTTAAGAGGGCACAACTTCCTTAAAATGGAAGGACGTTTACGTTTGTATGAAAAATATCGAAATATAAACATTTATAGCGGCTGCTTGATGTCAAATGAAAGGTCCTAGGGTTTTAGTGTATCGGTCTCCCTTCAACCCCCAGACTGATGAATATATGTATCTCTAAGCTATTAATTATAAGAGAGAACTATATAGCTCTAATTGTTTCTCGAATTGTTTAGTAGTAGGAGCTAATAAGGTTAAACTACACGTTAGCGCTTATGGTCCCAGGCCCTAAAGGACCCTCCTCCTGAAGGGGGCGGGGCCTCTTAGACTTCGAAAACCACTATAACTATTGGCGCTCTCCCTCCGCTTGGACGGGGGAGGGGGTCAAAGTTTGGTCAAAATTTCAGAAAAATTGATATTTGGGGACTTGGGAGGGGAGGTAAGGGGTGTATGGTATCAAATGAAAGGTGTTACAAATACCTATCATTTAAAAAAGTTGGGACAAATCCAACACTCCGTGTAGGAGGGAGGGGCAAAACACATTTTTTTCATATATTTGTTCGTAGGGGGAGGGCGGAGCGGAGATACATAATTTTGGTGGGTGTTAAATAAAAGGTAGAAACAATGGAAAGTGGTAGGCCCGTTAGGGCCTGGTCATAAGCGCTAGTGTAGATTCTCCGAAGCTAATAAAACAAAATATAGCAACCAATATTGTCTTGTACAACTTGATTTGTTGCCAGACTAAACCATAATGACTGCTGAAATTAAATTTTGTCCCTTTATATATGCATTTCAAGCTCCTCCCATTTGATAATTCGATGATTTTGGTAACGCTAAATCGTAGTTCTTACCTCTGCGGAAATGTGTTCAACGAATCTAAAGAAGTTTTAGGTTTTTTTAGACTCCGCACCTATAATATCTACATTTGCTTTCTAAATTTAAAAAAATTAATTGATTGGTTCCCAATTTCCTTTATGAAAGGTAATTTTTTACACGCTCGATGCATTTTTCAATATTTAAAGACTTCAATTTCCGAAAGGGTCCGAGCGTTGCAAACTTCCAGAACAAATGTTGTTCAGGGGAGGCCCCCCTTACCCCTACAAAGTTTAAGAAGGTTCCAAACTTTCTGCATCACGATGAACTAAAATCATAAAAAATAATAAATTAAGAATAAAATTCGATCTGATAAAAAATTTAATTAACAAATATCGGAATATAATTTGCGCGGTTTGGATTACACAGCTAGTAAACAAAAAAAATCGGCACACATACAAAATGTTAAGTTTGTAGGCATCAAAATGTGGGCATTAATTCTTACTACCTAGGAAATGTCAATTTTTTTTTTGTTTTAGTTATATCTGCAAGAAAGCGAAGCACCCGTTTTAATTACATTTATTTTAGTTCCATATACTTTACGCATCGTAATCAAATCGCTAGCAAAGGTTAAATAAACATTTTTAATTAAATTAAGATCGTAATTACGGCACAAATTGATAGGCCAATTATGAAAATATGGGTAGAAAATAGAGTAAAAGCAAACAAGGGGGCTCACCACTACAATTATACAACACTCTGGTACGCCTGAACGCGAAACAAGCGAAACTAAAAATTAAATCAAGTAATCTGCACTTAATTTATTTATATTCCAAACATGTAAACACTTGGGCGCTAAGTTTAGTAATCAATGTTTGTAATTAAAATGTTTTAATTTGGATTGCAATTAGGTAAATTGTCAAAAACACTAATTTTTTTAATAACAAATTGACAGTACACAGCTAAGATGGCGTCGCGGTGCGTTCAAGCGGATGCCGTAAATAAAAAAAAATTGTGTGAATGCGTTCGCATTTTAATGGAATTTTGAATAGTCCGGTCGTTTTGCGGTAATTTACATATCAACGAGAACGAACTAAGAATAATTTGAAGAGATAAAATATTGAATAATTTAACTTTTTCGTTATCATATATGAATTAGAGGTACTAGAAGAAAGAGACACGACAATACATTATTTTCATAGTAAAAATTAAAGTTCTAGTTGGGGCTTATTTTCGTGGTGAATATTTTTCCCTATACGTTTTGCCGTATAAAATTTAAATTCACCTTAAACCAAAACCTTCAACCTTCGACCAAAAAATTATACCACGACTTTTGGGGGAAAGCCCCTCCCCCCCCCCTTTCAGCAGGGGGTGGGGTTAACGTTTGTTAAAAGTTTTAAAATGCAATAATATCATGTCATGCCTATATACAGAATGTTGGAGTAGGCAAATTAATTTTTTTTTGTAATGTGAACTTATGGGGGGTAACCCAAAATCTATTCTATACAAAGTCATTGCAAATTGCAAAATTTATCGCCAAATTGTCGGATATCTTCTCAGACAGAATTCTGCCTCTATACAATGAACTAAAAATATTGTCGGCCATATTCTCAAACAGAATTTGCGTCTGCAATGAAATCAAGGTCATTCAAATTAAAAAAATAAAATCGTATTTCAAATTTTCAAAAGCTACTACTGGTTATTATTTTATACTGTGGGGTAACCCCCCTATTTCAAAATTGGAGGAGCTTATCGTTTGCATGAAAAAAATCAAAAATACATTTTTATATGGGTTGTGTGTATTCAAATGAAAGGTCTTGACAAGCGCAACAATTTTAGTTCTAAGGGTTTTAGTCTATCGTTCCCCCTTCTGTCTTCTTCTTCTAGACAAAATTCTTTATAGAACTCCATGGATAATTCTTATATATTCGAGGATTAAATCTGATAACTTCCTGGATTTATTCTTATATCAAAATGGAAAAATTCTTTATCGATTCTTCATCGAACAATTTCTGATGGAATCTTCATGGATAATTCTTATATCTTCGCAGATTAAATCTTATAATTCCTGTATTTATATTGTTATATCTAAATGGAATTGGATAGTTTTCTTAAAAATGTAAATTAAATTAATTACAGTTAATTTTAATTATGTTTATTAAAATGTAATATACACATACAAAAGAGAAAAAACTCAGTCTTATATTTACTTAAAACTACGCAGTTACCTAAAACAAGATATGTTTAGAGTCTCTGTGTGTCATCGAATATCTAAAATCACATTAAATTAAAAATTAATCTTATTTCTATGCCATATCATGACACATAATATGCCATATACATCTAATCTAACATTTTATAATTTTTATCCGCATCTAATTCAAAATATTATAAAAAAAAATACAAAAATATATTATAAGCTAAACACTTAACTTAAAAATAATTAAGTAAACTTAAAATTTAATTGATATTTTGTTTTTTAGAATTTAATTAAACATTACGTATTATAATTGGGTCTTAGTGTTTACAAGCATATGGACTTATTTTCATGTAGGTACTGCAAAACTTAAGACTTTGAGCGAAAAACTTTTGGCGAGCAAAAAAAATAGAAAGCGAAATTTTGGCTAAGTAATAAAATTTCAAATTTGTTGCCAAAAAATATTTCGCCAGAAATCTAAATCCTACTTGATTCATTGTCATCGATTGAGATCTACAACCAAAAATTGGTTTAAACGTTTATTTTGTTACGAATTTTTACGATTATCTCTATAAACCGCATTTTTTTTAAAGAAACTACATAATTTTACACGAATGGGTTAACACAACATTGTTTGGGTTTCAGTTTAAACTACATTAAAACTTTATAAACGTTTGTTTTATTGGTGGAATTCTTACAAAAAAAAATTGTAATAATTTTAAAAGGTCTTGACTATCTTGTACGGTACAAAATGGGAGGTTCGTTATATATATATAAAAAAAGTTGTATTTATCATAGGAATAGACCCAAATTTCAGAATTATTCAGAAATTTTTTATTTACTTTCATTTTTTAAACACAATTAAAAATTGTCAAAAAGAAAATAATTAGAAGATACAAAAAGTACATTTTACAGACTGTTTTTAAATTCTAAATTAAGTCGATCGAAGCGCCATCTTACGGATATTTGTTTCCAACTAGTTTTTCATACAAAATTTACTAAAATTTTATTAGACGTATAGGAAGTATTGAAATAATATGCATTGTCATCGTGTTTTAAGCTAGTTTGAACTAGAAGTACTAGAATTTACTAGAGTCGCGTCAATACGCGATTTCGTGAAAAAAATAGAGACAAATAAGCCCCAGAATTTTGTACAGAAAACAACAACAATTGAGTTGAATTATATGAAAATAAGCCCCAACTAGTACTTCTTTTTTTACTATGAAAATGATTTATTGACGCGACTCATTATTCTAGTACTTCTAGTTTTGGGGATCTAAAAATTGTGTATTTTTATCATTTTATAAATAAAAAATTAAATTTAAATGATTTGAAAGAGAAAAAAACTAAAAATCCTGTTTTTTACATATCTCTTCTTATCAGGAGACTGCCGCTCCCCGAACCACTTTCTTTGTTTTAATTTGTATATCGGAAGCTGCCGCCCGCGGATCTCTTAAAAGCCCTTGTCAAGACCTTTCATTTGACATCACATAACCCCTATAAATGTTTATATTTTGATATTTGACATAATAACGTGAAGCCCCTCCCATTTAAAAAAAGGATGTGCCCCCTCCCCCCTTCGAAAGGGGTCCAAGCGTCGCAAACCCTAAGAACAAACGTTGTTCATGGGAGACCCCCTACCTCCCTACAAAGTTTGTGTAGGATCCAAGAGGGGGGGGGGAATTCTACACTTCAGCCCAACTTTTTTTTAAATGATAGGTATTTGTAATACCTTTTATTTAATACCATACACCTTTTACCGCTCCCCTCAAACCCCACAAAAATGTTTTCTGAAATTTTTACCAAACTTTACACCTCTCTTGGGGGCAAACCTTTAGAGTCACTGGTCAATTGAAGCCGATTTTACACTCAACGCTTTGCCCCTCGTATATTTCAGTCAAAATCAATGGTTATAACTAATGCGTATACCAATCGTATTCAAAATTATTAAAATGCAAAAAACCTTGTCTTCTTAATTCACATATTTATAATATTATTCTACAAAATTATATTACATTTTATTATTTCATTTATTAAATTAATTAGGTTTTTTTTTTAAATATAATAATTGTATTAAAACATATCCGCATATTTATAATAATTGATACAACTCAATTTTTTAAAATTATTTTTAATTTCTAGTTTTATTTTCAGTTTACGTACATAAATTTAAACAATAATAACTAACTAATAATAACTCTACTTATGCAAAATGTTTTAGTTTTTTTTAAATAAAAGCATATTTACTTATTTACCAGAACCAGAGATGGTGCTAAAACGCACTTTCTTTTTCAAACAATTGCGGTTCTTTTGTTTCCTCTCGTCATAATAACGTTTCACATTACATTTAAAGTAAAAATTCAATTAAGAAAAGGTTTGTAAGACTAAATTAAAAATGCTAGCTAATAATTAATGATCGTGCGCCCCTCTGGGATTCGGCAGTCTTGGCGCCTGCGGAGATATAATTTGCGTAAATAATTGTCGTTCATCACTCGCTGCTGTAAGACATTTGAACATTGATTAATTATTCTTTAAATGATTTAATTTATTTTACCCTTTGTTTGAGGTTTTTGTAAAGATTGATGTTGTTGCTGCTGCTGCTGCTGCTGAATTGGTATTACTTTTAGACCTTGAAGAGTTTTTAAATTTATTGAGCCACCTTGAAAACCCGGTGGTAGCAATATTTGTCCACCACCCTGAACCGCCAATACCACACGTTGTTGTCCACCAATCGTTGATATTTGAGTACCTTTAATGATTGTTCCGACACCACTATTTGTACTACTAACGTCAGACGCCTGGAAATTAAAAAAAAAACATTTTTAATTAATTTCGGTCATTGAAGGCGGCTGCTCAAATAAAAACTAAATATTAAATTGTATTCGATATTATCGAGGGGGGAAACACTAGAAAACATCCGAAAGTGGTTTCCTCCTCGTATACGAGGGCTGTATGATAAGTACCCGTGTTTAGCGACTGATGGCATTATCATTACTGACAGAAAATGTGTATGTCATCCTTTAATCTTTAAAACAATAGCTGTCGAAATTTCAGACAGATTTATCGAGTAGTTTCGTTTTAATATCTGTTGGAAGTTGTAAAGTTCGTGTGTTTGCAATCATGGAGAAAGAGCCATATCGATCAGTGATTAGATTTCTTTTTGTGGATGGGAAGACGTGTAAGGAAGAGTGAAGCTACATAACGGAAATGTAATGGGCACCGTTTTTTGATTCGCGAGGCATCCTTTACCGAATATTTGGAGAAATGAAGGATAATTACGGAACACTCATATGCTGATTTATTGGACCGATTCAATGCCAAATTGATGAACAACCGGCCAATAAAAGTGCTCTTTGACCATGACAAAGTATCAGCTACATTAAAACAAGTCGAATTACGCTAAGATTTTTTGACTCATCCATCGTATTCTCCACATGGTAACACCCAAAGCTTTTTTTCTTGATTCTAAAACCGACATATCGCCCAAAGACATAACACCCGAAACATAAGACCCAAAAGTATTTTTTCGATACTTCACAAATGGACATAACACCCGAAGACATAAGACCCAAATGTATTTTTTTCGATACTTAAGAAATGGACATAACACCCAAAGACATAACACCCGAAGACATTACACCCGAATACATAAGACCCACAAGTATTTTTTCGATACTTAACAAATGGACATAACACCCGAAGACATAAGACCCAAATGTATTTTTTCGATACCTAAGAAATGGACATAACACCCGAAGATATAAGACCCAAAGGCATAAGATCCAAATATACTTTATTTTTATTTTTTAGAAGAAAAATCTTTAATATATTTTAGGTGTTGTCTTTGGGCGTTATGTCCGTTTTTAACTTAAGATTTTCCTTCTAATAATTAAAAATAAAGTCTATTTTGGGTCTTATGTCTTTGGGCGCTAATGTCCGTTTAAGAATTAAGAAAAAGCGTTGGGCGTTATGTCTTCGGGTATTATGTCATGTCACCCTCAACATTTGGCCCAAAACAATTTCTTTTTTGTAAAAAATAGCCTAGCGGAAAGCAACAATATGGTAAAATATTAGGATCCCCCTAATTCTGAAGTTGGTCATCCTAACGGCATA
This sequence comes from Diadocidia ferruginosa, assembly GCA_027564275.1. NCBI lineage: Eukaryota > Metazoa > Arthropoda > Insecta > Diptera > Diadocidiidae > Diadocidia > Diadocidia ferruginosa. The sequence continues at coordinate 11,367 of JANSTW010059656.1, forward strand.
CCACATATAGGAATCTAATGAATTTCGATAAAGAACAAATA
>JANSTW010059667.1:0-11407 GCA_027564275.1 Diadocidia ferruginosa
TGCGAATGAAAGGTGATAATCCAGATGTGAAAATTTTTTGGCCCTACCGAGCCTCGAACCCACAACCTCTTGATTACGGACAAAAACGTTCATACAACATATAAAAAGCTTAAAACAACAATATAAGGAAAGCTTAAAGCTTAATATTAATAAATTTTACTATAAAAAGCTTACTATACACGCAATGTTCAATTTTCATGGCATACAAACAGTACGTCTTAAAATTTTTGGGACACATGCAATATAACTATATAGAATTTAACTAATAATATCAAGGCTTTACGGGTCTAAACGAGGACTTTTTGTATTCCATAAAACACTTTAAACATTTTAACGTTAAAAAAAGGTTAATTGAAAAATTAACCCGAATTCTGGGCTTTATTGAAAGAACTGACTGACTAAGCATAATGTAAAAAAATTCGGAATACTTGTGGTTTTTTGTGACAGTACTTGTGGTTCTATAAACTACTGTCAAAAATTATTCGCTCTTAGTAAAATATGTTTAATTACAAGATGCATACAGTCTGTTATGTAATACGTTATAATTTATAGAGAAAATGTATTAATTATTATTATGTAATAAATCATCTAGTGTTTAATGTCTTCATATGATGCCGATTGCTTCTAAACCGATAAGAGAATAATGCAAATTAATTAATTCCGATCGTTTATGTTGTAAATATCGTGCACATATAGGGATTACAAATTAGCCCATCAGAACATAAATTGTATGCTTTTATGTAGTTTTTGTTATTTTTATGTTTCAGGCAACCCTAGTTTGGCTCGTTTCTTCAACAGTTTTGTAACCATTTCGTAATATTACCAACATATAACCATATATAGTGTAACAGAATAAATTTCTTCTTGGGTATATATATTGAGGTTGAATATTTTTTTCTTAATGGATCACATGAATTTATATGCCTTAACAAATCACGATGATATCGTCGTATGCTTAATTATAGGAGTCTATATCAAAATCATGAGTTTTCAATATACAACTCAATAAGTCATTATCTCACGTAAAATTTTGATTTATATTTTGAGAAACGAACAAAGCAAAGTAATATCAATTTTGTGGGTCAAAACAAACCATCCGGATCCCATAAATCAAAATTTTATCAACAATTAAGTTTTAAAAATTAGTAACTTAATTTAGACGCAGACTTACTATAAAGACCTAAATATTGTAAACAGATGTAAAAATGATAAAATTTTTTTTTATTAATTTTATCGCGTAATATCTTATCTGCGTAACTTCTCCAAAAAAAATAAAACAAATTTCAATCACGCAATAAATTCTTTTAGATAAGATTTTGTTATAATTTCAATTTGGTCAACTCTATTCCAGTTAGTTAATTGTGACCATTTCGATCATGAAGACCTGTATTGTAATTTTGTGTTTGGCCGTTTCGTTTGCCGCTGGCGCTACCATTGTCCGAAATGATGTAAATATTCTTTAGAGTTTTTTTTAGAATTATTTTTATTAAGTAATTTCTTTCAAATTGATTACAGCTGGTAAAGGACGATCTACCACCACCACCAGAACAACCATGCGGTGGCATTTGCGGATGGTCAGGTGTTAATTTGTTCCCACATTTTACATCGTGTGAACGATACTATCAATGTATTCATGGATTTTTCTTTGAAATTACATGTGCTTTTGGACAATCATTCGATCATCGTACATTGAGATGTCTGCCCAACAGTGAGGCCCGTTGCATTTTCGAGGGACCTGTCGACATTGCACCAGTAGTTGTTTAATTTGTTTTATTAGATTTATTATTATTTAAGAAAATAAAAATAAAATTGATAATAATCTTTTTATGAACGCGCAATATTTCATCAATAACCTAGAAGCTTATCGTATTTTAATTCGAGATAAGTTTTTTTCGGTTGAGTTAATCTAAATTAGTTCTAAGGCATGTGATTGCTTTTTGTTACACAACAATAATAATTGGTAATCAAGTAGATAACACAAATTTCGATAAACATTCTGAGAGAGACCTTCCTCTTTGTCTTGTTCCAAAATTTCGTAAATTTTGAGTCAATCCCTTGTGACTTTACTTTTCTCTTACTGCAGACTGTCCCACGGTATGTGTGTATCCTATAAAGACAGACTTGCGGGTGATCCTTGCGATTGCGATAAGTCTAACGGAAGTTTTGTAACTATCCAAAAGGTCTTATGGTCTTACGGGAGGCGCGGTGATAACCCTTGCGGGTATACTTTTGGATGATGACTGTCATTATGGAGTGATATAAGAGATTTGGAAGTCTTGGTTGTCTTAGAAATCTTGTTATGAAGTTGGAAATCTTTAAAATGTTATGGAAGTCTTAGAAATCTTTTAAGTTTTGGAAATATTGTGAAAGTCCTTTAGAAATATTGAAAGCTATGGTAGTCTTTAAAGTCTTATGGAAGGTCTGGGAAATCTGGAAAGAAAGTCTTATAGAAAACTTAGTAGTCTTGAAAATCTTGAATAGTCCGTTAGAAGTTTCATGGAAGTCTTTGAAGTCTCGAAAGTCTTATGGAAGTTTTGGATGTTTTATGATTGTCCTACAAATCTTAAAAGTTTTAGTAAAAGCTCAGGCGAAAGCTAAAGGCAATAATATTACAAAAGTATACACTTTTCGTTGAACGATTAGCCTGTTCCTAAATTTCAAATTGTGAAGGTATTTTAGAAATCCTGAACGCTATAGAATCTTGTGGAATTTTTTTAGAAGTCTTAGAAATTTTGTTAGAGTGCTAGATGTTTTATGGAATTGAGTCTTGTAGAAAACGAGGAAGTCTTAGAAATCTTGCGAAAGTCTTCATGTGAAAGTCCTTTAGAGGTCTTGTATAGAAAACGTGTCACTCTTGGGAATTCTTATAGAAGTCTTAGAAATCTTATTAGTCTTCTTGTAAAAGTCCTTTAAAAGCTTTGAAGCTCTTATACAAGTCTTAGAAATGTATGAGGTTTTATACAGTCTTAGAAATCTTGGAAGTTTTAAAAGTATTGGAAATATTGTTAAAATCCTTTAGAAATCTTGAAACTTAAGGTTGTCTTGAAAGTCTTATATGAAAGTTCTTGTTTCACAGAAATTTGAAAATCTTCGAAGTGTTGAACTTTGAAGTTTTCTAGAAGTTTTATGGACATTTTAGAAAACGTAAGGAAGTCTTATGGAAAATTTTTTAAAGTCTTTTGAGAAATTTGAAAGTCTCAAGAAGTTACTTTCATGACAATTGGAAAAAAATATTATCATATGGTTACCCGCTTGGAATAATTAGCTCAGTTGGTTGCTAGTAATTATAACAATAACAATTAGTGAAACAGATAAGACAAAATAAAAAAACGTATATTTTTTTTAAATATTATTAAGTTGGTCATTTTGAAAATTATGTAACCATCAATATTCAATATAAAAAAAACTTATAAAATTTTGTCACAAAACCATTTTATGACCTTGCTATTATTAAACATAATATAAAATCGATTATCCCGAAAAAAGATATACACAGTCGTATACTTTAGTTATGATATGTGTTATTTTTAAAATAAATTATGTCTAATCTTATCACATCGCAAATGAAAATAAACGAAAATAATCCAACAAAAATATTTTTTTACAAATTTGTTAAAGATTGGTCAACCAAAAGCTCATCAATTTAGTTTTACTATAACCACCCGTCAACGATGAAGTCCACCACATTTGTTCTATTAGTTGCACTAATCTGCGGATCATTTGTATTCAAACGTGTTGCACCTGCAGCTACAGTAAGCTCATTTTCCATAATATAGCTACTTTAAACATTTTTAAAAAAATAATTTCCTCCCACAGGGCATCGCACACAATCCACTGACTCAAGGTCGATCGGAAATCCGAAACGCTGGCTGTGCAATAAGCTGTCAGTTTGGTGGCAATTTCCAATATCCACACTTTACAAATTGCAACAGATTTTTACAATGCCAAAATGGTATCCTCTTTGATTTGCCATGTCCACGAAATACAATCTATGACATAACAACATTACAGTGTGTCGAACAGGGTGGCATTTGTGTGTTAAATGTTAACTTGAATTAATTTATTAAAAAATTATTTGGAAATTAAATATATTTTGTTATGCATCTTTTTTTTACTAAATTGGACTAGCATTCTGTAATTTATGTGTTTTGACGGACTATTTACAAAATAGTTGATATGGTCAAGTTCCACATCATTTACTGCGAGTCTTAACAATATTTTTGTTGATGTGAGTTATGTAACTTGATATTTTTCTTAATCAGCATAATATGATTAGATTATATTTTAGTTACTCACGATATTTATAGTCATAGAAGGAATTTATCATTTGTTTTATATTTTATTTATAATTGTAGTAGGTTAGAGCACAGTGTAATAATAACCAGTAGTAGCTTTTGAAAATTCATTGTAGTGGCGAAATTCTGTTTGAGAAGATGGCCGACCATATTTTTAGTTCATTGTAGAGGCAGAATTCTATTTGAGAAGATGGCCGACAATTTAACTATAAATATTGCAATTTGCAATGACTTTGTATAGTTTAGATTTTGGGTTAGAGGGCATATATACATACTGTATTGCGATGTTAGATATTACAGAGATCCTATGCAATTTTGTTGATACATTTTGAACATAATCTTGATGACGATTTTGGGATTGACTTAGTTTAAAAATTTTATTTGAACATTTCACAAGTCAAAGCTCTTATAAAAAAAGCTTGGTGCGTGTTAAATGAAAGCTAGACACTTGAAGGACTTAGCCATATCAGTTTTGAAACGAGATTATTCTGTGTCAGAAGTGAACTTAATTCGAAATTATTTTATTTCTTAACTCGATTCGGGTCAGTTCAGCTCCTCATCCAAACCCATTTTTATGAAATGTTCACCAAATTTTGACACCGTCTCTCAATCTAGTATCAAATTAAGCTTTTCGCCCTAAGGTTTTAAAGAGTAATTTCCATATATTTTATGTATAATTTTTAAAATCGATCCTTGCGTGCATTTTTTTAAATTAAATAAATTTTAGAATTCTTTAGATGAATATTTTTTTTATTTCCTTATAAACTAACTTTACCATTTTTTTTCTCTTAAAACTACTAATTGAAGAACTTCCGACGTTGCGATTTCGGCAAGTTTTTTATACAATTTGCAAACATCTTCAGCATACAACGATTTTCGTACACATCCCAGTGATAGAATGCATCGCATTTCTGCACAGATCGTATGCCATTTTCACAATACAGAAATTGTTCGCACACATCGGGATGTGGAAAGAAATGTTGACCCACTTGTGGACATCGTGGACTATAAGCTACTTCATGGGGCTGCGTATATAAAACTAAAGTTATCTTCTATAAATCAAATGTAAATATTTGTTTAAATTACCAAACAATTTGATTCAATTTCCGGAACACATTTATGGTCCTGTTCATTCCAACTAAATCCAGCCGAACAAAACATTTCAATTGGTTGTCCGTGATAACAAATAAAGAAGTTATCACAATACTCTGGACTTGATAGAAATGTTGGTAGAATTGTGTCGACCACTGGACACTGGACCGGTGGTTTTGTTGTAGTTTTAGTAGTAGTACGGGTAGGTGGTACAAGAGAAACAATATTTGAAGAGGTTTGTGGATTGGTTGAGGGTGTTTCGGTACTTTGAGCTACTGTCGACTTAGTTGTAAATAGTGGTATTGACGTAACGGGGAGTGGACTAGTTGAGGCTGTTTCAGTACTTTGAGCTTCCGTGGATTTTGTTGTAAACAGTGGTATTGACGTAACGGGACTAGTTGAAGGGGTTGTTTGAGCTTCAGTGGACGGTGTTGTAAATAGTGGTATTGAAGAAACTGGTAGATTTGTGCTAATTGTTTCCTCTAACTCCTCCAATTCATCATTGAAAATAACATTCAGTTCATTATTGTCAATGAGAACATCATCGGCCTCATCATCCAATCGTTCACATTTCTCTGTGTACGAATTAAACCAAAACTGTTCAGGACATTCGAAAAAATTAACGGCACCATTTTCGCAACGCAAATACACGTTGCAACAAATTGACGGATGTGCCATTACTGTGTCATTTGGTTGGTCAATGCACAGTTCGTTTTCTTCGGAAGAAAATGCCAACAACGGCCACAGTTGATTTGATAAAATCAAAAGTTTAATTAACAAAACTAAAAAGAAAATTATTATTCCCTTACGATCCTTTTTTCAAACAATATTTCGCTCACCTCTTTGCATTTTTCTTATGACTATTTTTAAGCTGCGTGAATAAAACCCACTAAAGATCCACTGTAATAAATCTCAATACAACAATTACAAAGTATTTATATAAAACAATTTTTTCGGGTTCCACACTTTATAGCTAGCAGTTGTTGATTTCGCAAAACTTGATTGATTATTCCAGTGAAATTTGATCGACACAAATAAAAAACCTGTTTGCGCTACTAAAGTTCTGACTAATCTTTGTCGCATTTTCGCGAAAAATGGGCATGGCCTGTGGATTTTCAATGACGTAAAGGAATTTTTTTGTCAACTTGCTCTAATGGATTTCCCGTTTCAATAATTTTGCGTTCTTATTAAATTCTATACTTATCAGTCCATTAGTAATTAAGTCAAGTAGAAATTTGTGAAATATAAAATATTTGTTAAAAGCATTTTTTCATGGTAGTTATACTGTTATAGTATAAAATATAATTAAAATTAATTATTTACATTTTTAGGAGACCTTTGAAATGTTGAGTAAACTATAATCACTGAAATATTAGAATAACAATAAATTTTTCAAAAAATGTTGTAGAAAACTCAAATTTTTTGTTTTAGGTTTTTAAATGAAAACTTCACTATATAGCAGGGAAAATATTTATAATTTATTTTAGTTCAGGAATTATTTATGCAAAACTTAAGACAAATTAGCAGAGTAACGAGTAAAAACATTTTGCAGGTTCCTAGTGCTAACTAATAAATGTTGTATTCCAAAAAGTTTCCCATTCTGGAGTATGTTGGCAGTGGCGCCAATTCAGGTTTTATCCAATATAGGCGCCACTGGTTGTAGGGACTCTGAAATCAGGGTTGCAAAACCCAATTATTGTGGTTCATTAAAATAAAAATCTCGTAAACCGTAAAAATTAGGTTTAGCAACCCTGAATTTGGTGTCTCTGCAATCTCTAGGATCGGAGACACTTCTGATATTAGCACTACTAACCTGCAAAATGTAGTAAAGTTAAATTGATTTCGTAAAAAAATTCAGATTTTGCATAATATTTTGATACCATTCTGGCCACCCTTCATTGAGCCAAAAGATTTCAGTAGAACTTTTGCATGTTTTGATGAAATTGCAAAGTAGTTATAAAATATCAGAAATAAAAGTATCTTCTACTACCTTGCGATTGCAAAAAAATTACTAATTGTCTAAAAAAATATCTATTAAAATATAATTGATAAGACTACATAGTAAAGTAAGCGAGCTTTTAAAGACAGTGTAACCTTTGCGGCATGCATTTTAATTTGTATTTAGTTTCCTGTTCCGGTTTTGTCTATATCCCTATATATATTTTGTTTGTTTGCACATCCCACAGATGCACGATTAGAAATTTCGATTAATTATTTTGAACATTTTAAATAAATTGTAATAGTTAACCCTAGGATGTTCAGACATTTTTGGTGCTAACTTTTTGTTTAGGTCTGTGCAGACCTATATATATTTTGTGAGGCATGACAGGCAGGTTAGCGTGTTTATAGATGTTTATAGTTCGAACGTCGATGCTTTACTTACTGTGTGTACCATGTAAAAATTGGTTTATAATCCGAACAAGCATATAAAATGTATGTAGGTCTGCGCAGACCCATACAAATTTTTCGGGGATTTTCGGTTGTCGACTGAAAAAAATTATGACACGAAAACGGTCTGTTTTCGTGCTCACTGCGTACGGCATATCTATTTATAGGAAGTCATGGACGGGTTTGGCTCTAAACCGCACCAAAAAAATTATATGCCAAAGGTCTGGCTAGACCTAGTTGAGAATCCTAGGGTTAATTATGATAAATAAAAAAAATATGGTTTTCTGATATTTTCATAATAAAGTGATTACAATGTTATGAAAATTAATTAAAAGGAAGACGCTAGACCTTTAGATCTCTTAAATCGATCATTATTTTTTTTATTTTGATCATAACTTTGATTTGTAATCCCATTTCTAACTAGCGTTTCGTGTGAAACAATAAGGAAAACTTCAAAAACACAATACAATTTCTAAAGGCTTCCGAAATAATAAATAAATCTTTAAATTTTCCAATAAAAGAAAAACACAAACGAATAAAAATTTTAATTAAAACAATTAAAAACTTTACATCTTAAGGGTTACAAAGATACGCCTAATTTTTCAGAAATTTTGATGAACAAAATATTATTTCAAAAAGGAAAAAAAATTGCATCAACTTCTGATATCTTAATGATAGAAATGCTCATTTAATTCAATTCATTTATTACCAAAAAATAAAATTACATATAAAATTGTATGCAATAAGTTTTTTTTGAACAAATCTAAAGTTTTAGAGCTTTACCTCAGAAAAGATATTTTATATATATAATATGAATTCGTTTTGTTATTTTTTTTTATGATATAGAAGCAAAATGCATAAAAAGACAAGGTAAAACCTAACACTTTAGTTTCTTTAAAAAAGCCATTCAAATGTTAATTTAAAAATATTTGCAGCAATGACCTACATTTTTAATCATCGTTAAAATTTAAAAAATCTAAAAGCGATCTCAAAAAGAAAATTATCAAATAATTATCAATTAGATTTTCACACATTCGCAACGAAAAAAAAATTCTTAGTAAATACAAAAATATTTTTTTATCGTTATCGCAAACTATATAGAACAATTAACGCACCGACAAGCATCTATAGAGCTAGACTATAACATTGGTTAGTTAAGTGATCTAACATTTTAAATATAAATTGTAAAATATTTTTTTTTTAATTTAACAACATTGTCAAACAATTAACGACGAGATAAAAATCAATTATATTTTATTAATTATTTGGAAATTTATATTTAATTTGTGTTTAAAAATAACTCGTGAAAATATTTCTTGTATATGCGGTGAGATTTTAATTTAAAATTAATTTTAGGGTTTGGAATTTTTACAAACGGAAAATATTCTTATTGATTTTTTGGTATATAAAGTAAAATGTTTCTGCTAAATGGCAATTAGTTTATGAATTTAAATTGAATAATAAAGAAGTTTTTTTATTGAAATATTGAGAGACACGCACGCAAAACCAAAAGAAAAGTGAAAAGTATTTTAGTGGTTTGCTTTTTATTAACAATTGTGGATAGGAAGAGCATAATGAGTGGTAAGATTTGAATATACTGAAGGCAGAACTATAGCTCGCTTATCTCTTCAAAGACTTCAATAAAAATTTCAAGACATCCCAATAAGATTTCAAGGATTTTCATAAGACTTTTAAATACTTCCGAAAAGCTCCCAAATTGCATAAGACTGAAAAGAACTCCAAAAGATAATAAGACATCCAAATGTTCCGAAAGACTTCTCAGACTCACAACTTCCGAGACTTCCTCATAAGATTTCTAGGATTTTAATCAGATTTACAAAAGAATTCCATAAGACTTTCGAAAGACATTAGGACATCCAAGTCTTTCAATACTTCCGAAAAACTCCCAAAATTTTACAAGACTTTGAAAAGAATTCGAAAAGACATTAAGCCATCCAAGTCTTCCAAGACTGCCGAAAGACTTCTCAGACTTCCAACTTTCGAAAGACATTAAGACATCCAAGACTTGCCCAGAAGATTTCTAGGATTATCATAAGACTTTCAAAATAATTCCATAAGAAATTAGGACTTTCAAGTTTACCAAAACTAAAAAAAATTCTAAGTCTTCCAAGACTTCTAAAAGGCTTCCCATAAGACTTTTAAGACTTTCGGAAGACATTAAATTATCCAAGTCTTTCTTCAAAAGAATTCCAAAAAACTTTTATTAGACATTAAGGCTTTCAAATCTTTCAAAACTTCCTAGAGTTCCGAGACTTATCAGACTTTGTTGTTGAAGTTTGGAAAAACATTTCAGAAAAAAAAAAATTCGGAAGAGGAAGGTATAAAATGACAAACATCTATCATTTAAATTGGAGCAAGTCCAACGATCGATGTAGATCGCTGGTGTCGTAGAGGCCAAAAGGTAGTTGTTCATATATTTGTTCTTAGGGGTGAGGGAAGGTTGGGGTAAACTATTTTGCTGAATGTCAAATGAACCAAGAATAATAAATGAAACATTTCTATCCTCAAAACAGCAACCAAAATCATAACTTTGGCATTGGTCCTTAGTGCGTCTCAGGCCGTATTTGGTCAAAATGTAAGTAATTGAGCTAAGTAGACCTTTAATTTAATTGAAATTTATTTTAAAAAGTGTGGCGGATGGAGAAACGGAGAACTATTGGCCAACACCGCCGATTGCTCAAAGTATTATGTCTGCAATCACGGTGAATTGGTTACGTTTCAATGTAAGTCTGGACTAATGTACGATCATATTTTGAGGGTCTGCAATTGGCCACAAGCCGTGTCATGTGGACAATTGAGTGTAAGTTTTTGAAATTATCTAGTTTGGAAGATTTTTAATTATATTTTGCGTTTAGAATCCTGAACACAAACCCCCAGCACCGGTTGTTCCATTACCTCCAATGGAGCCACAACATCCATTGCCACCAAATTACTATCCATATCCACCAATGACACCACCTCAACAACCACCGCAACATCAACCAACACCAATGTATCCCAACTACAATGGCACATACGATGAATACTATCCAGGCATCATGTACAATCCATCCAGTCCAATGCAATATCAATGCTCAAATCCCGGATTTTATTTCGCACCAGACAAGACAAATTGTCAAAAATATTACATTTGTGAAAATTTCAACATTCATGCCCATCAATGCGGTGATGGCATTAATATATTGGGATTATATCTTCGCTCAATGCGATTACCCGGCAAGAACTTTCTGCTATGCTGACAGCTCAAATACAGGAAATCCCATTCATAATATCGAAGATGAGACAACGACAATCGGAGTTATTGGACCAATTGCTGACAATTCAGACGAAGTCGTGACCGGACTCATCCCAGAACCAATTCCAGAATTAGACGTTGAACCAGTCATAAGTAAGGAGCTTGTTCAATAAATTTTATTTTTTCGACAGCCAGCCATATCATTTATTTTCCCAATTTCCAGTTTGCCCAGAAGTCCAAGCCTTTATCGCCCATCCAAAGGACTGTCACAAGTACTACATTTGCATTGGTGGCATTCCAATTGTAACATCGTGCCCGGATCGCATGGCCTGGGACAAAGAAAATGTTCAATGTAACGAAGAGGCAGTGTTACGTT
>JANSTW010059678.1:0-21554 GCA_027564275.1 Diadocidia ferruginosa
AAAGGATTTTCTAAAATTAATAAAAAATTAAATTAAAATCGAAAAAATATTTAATTTTTTTTTCTTTTTTTTAATTAATTGAAGATGTAATTTTTAAAAGCTTAATTATAAAAAATCTTTAACACTATATAGTTCGAGAAAAAAATGTTTATTCCCAGCTTTGAAGCAAATTTTAAATTTTGTTCTTAAATTTAAATTTTTAATTTTTTAAACTGTAATTATAAATTTATCCCAGTCTTATTTATTTTTAATTAAAATAAATATCTTTTTAGTAAGAAAATCACTTCAATTTTCCACTTGAATCACAAAAATATCTCACCTTTTTGCTTATATTTATTTATTGAAAATGAATATAAACACTTTAAATAATTTTTTTCCTATTCACTTTTATTATAATTATGCAACAGTTAAAATATAAGTATATATACGGAATAGACTTATTCAACAAACATCCTAAGACTAAGTTTCAATTTCTCCAAACACCATAATTTATAGAATCCCACCAACGAAAAAAAAACAACCACAATTGACTCTTATTCTTTGTAAAAATTACATTTTCAGACAAATCAAAAAAACACTTTCTCTTGTTTCGTACCTGTGGATGATGATATTTCTTTGTGGTGAATACGTTTTTTTTTTGTAAATTAAATTTTTATGTAATATGTTTTTTTTTAACTGTCTTTTTATTATTTAACTTATAAAACGCGCACTTTAATGTATTACTTATATATTTTAGATGTTTAACGTTACAAAGCTATTTCGGTTATGATTTAACTTGAGTCTTATGCTTTTGGTTTTATATTATTTAAACTTCTTGTGGATTAAAAAATATTTTAGTTAAATCTTTAAGTTGGATATATGGAGTTCTGCAGTACATGCTTAAATGCGTGAGTATAAAAAGTTATACCTTCCCACTTCAAAAAATTGCTTTATACATATAACTAATTTGAATGCACAATTTTTTTTAACTTCTTTGATTTTCCCGGATCTGGTTTATTATGCAATCTTCAAAAAGACGTCAGAAGTAGCGCTACTGATGGTGTATGTAGTAAACCACAAGTAATATCGATTACACTATGTAAAGCACGTTTTATACGCGCATCGATAGGGTCTCATGCTAATGCTTTGTGTTATTAATTATTATTATTATAGTTTTTTTTAGTGTGCCAATGTCGATGGAATAACCAGGTATTTCTCAATGTAATTTCATTCATAAGTTTTTTTTTCTCTAAATAATTTATTTTTACTACGAATTTTTCTGTATATATTTATTTTTAGATGATTATTTACTTATTATTATTTATTGTTTGAAGAAATTTGTTAATTATTGTTATAATAATATTTGAAACATATTATTGTCCTTCGTATATATGCGGTGGAAATTTGGTAAGTTTAGCTTTAATATTATTTTAAAATGTTTAATGTTTATTTTAATTGAAGATATTAACTAAAATCTCTTAATATTTATTTTTTAAGTAAAACTAACAAGATGAAAAGAACTTTTTATTGTAACTTTTTTATATTTTCTCTTTAAATTTATACTATTTGTATACAAAATTTATACTGAAAATTAATTCAATTCAATAACGTAGTAAAAATTTCCTGAAATGATTTTTTTTTCTCTATATGAAATATTCCTAAATATAATACTAGTTTACAAATTTTGACATATGGGTATGCACTATGCTGGTACCTAAATGGTAAAGTATTTTATAGATTTATTTGAGGTTGTTAAATCATAACAGTTTTTTATCTCTGTACCTGGTTTATGTGGAATGTGGCGGTACAACCCCTAAATTTAATATTTCATGAAATACACATAAAATAGTAGAGCTTCCCAAAATTTATTACGTTGAAATTAATCTCTTTAATGTTTTTACGCGCTGATATTAAAAGATCTAAAAAAGGTGTATTTTATGGGATTTTTTTTTTTAAATTTTGTATCGATCCAGCAATTCTGAAACTCTAAGAATGGAAGTTAGTTTATTTTTTTTTTATTTCAATGTCTGAAAAATTGATTAATTTGGATTTTTATCAATTCTAAATTTATTCTCTTCAAATAGTCAGAAGTCATGTAAATTGTATAACTTTTTTTTATATTTGTAAACAGGCTTTCTTACTTTAGCTGGTTTTCTTATTCAGGATTACGGTAAAATAAATTAAAAATGAAAAGTTAATAATTTTTTTTCTTAAAACATTTTTTATATAAATTATTGGGAATTATCTATAGGTTCAAATTGTCACATCTAAAACAACATCAAAATTGTTCAAAATCCGAATCAGTTTTTGAAATTTAAAATTTTATATAAAATCAAATTTTTACAAAAAGTTATCCTGGAACTAGGTGAAATGTAAAACCAAAGTTGAAGTGCCCTAATATCTTAAGCTGCGGTTATAATCACGCGGCATGATACGTTAGCATTACATTACATTTGATTTTTTTATGTGTTTTGTAGCAGTACATTTTGATTATACATGTTTTCATATATTTCTACTGCTGATGTACGTTTCATCTACGTTTTGTCGCGTGATTATGACTCAGGTTTTACCCTTACTAAAAATTAGTCAAAATTCCGAGCAAAATTCGCCAGTGAAGAGTTATAGGCGAGCAATATTTTTGATTTTTTTTATCAGAAAAATATGGGTTTAAAATATGGAATTACAACCCTAATAAAAAAACGAAATTGCTTATACACAAATTCACGAATACAAAAATATGGTTGGAACGTAGGGACCGCGTTTAATTTAGACGTTCCAGAATGGTCCATGTATTTAAAATTATTGTTTACGGTTTTTTTCAAAATAAAGGTGTTAACTACTTAGGGTACGGTATGAAACGTTCCAGCGTTCCATGTGTTCCAGCCCTGATCTAAACTAACCATCGTATACCGTATTGAATTAGAAGCATTATTGTCAAAAAAATTAATTTTAGACCAAGTGTACATATATTTGAAGAATTCTTTTAATTTTTCTAGATGAGTATATCGACCGAATGAGCAGCTCTATATGCATTCTTATAAATAACAACGAAAATAAAATTCAAATTTTTTTCTTATTAACGGTTCTTCTGAATTCTTTAAAAATATTTGGAATTTTATTCAATATCAGATTCACTTTTTATCTAATCTTTATGATGAGGCATGCAATTATATCTGTAATAAATATAAAGTATTCACATAATATATGTACGTCCTATTACCTATATGAATATTGATGAATGATGATAAATGAAACTGAAATGACGTGCTGTTAATACAGTTAGGTGCAATGCACTTAAGATTTAAAACCTATAGTTTTATAAAAACAACAAAAGAAAAAAATTATTTAATTGCATAATTTAATGATTGATAAACAAAATAAATCGGTTTTATGAATGTGTCTAAAAATACATCCAATTGAGTTAAAAATAAAACAAACTGGTTTTTGTTTTGGTTTTTTGTATAAACATTTTTTTTTATTTAGCTTAAAAATTAATGTATATAATTAAAATAATTTTCATGCGATAGAAATTTCTCTGACGTATAAAAGCAGATAGGTAGTGATCTTTTTTATAAAATAGTTAATAAAAAAATTACAGCTATTTGTCTTCAGTTTTTATTTAATTATAAATAGTAAATGTTATTAAAACCTTTAGATATATAGTAAAATTTTTATTTTTTATAAAATTTAAAGATTAAAAAAAATAATTATTTTATAACATTTTTAAATTAAAGAATTTCTTTGATACAGAATTAGATTTAAAAAAAATCTTGGTTATAATTATTATATACAATGTAATCGCAATCAATAAATGTAATCATTAAATTATTTCATTATAACACCTTCGTCTTTACGTGGAATACAAAATATTTATTTACATCTTATTTTATAATACACCACAATAAATATTTTGCGCAATCAATCAACAGATTGTGCGTATACTCGAACAAAATTTAATTCAAAATTTTCCAAGAAATTTAAACAAGAAAATTATAGGTCAAATATAGCACAATAAGTATATATTAATCATTCATTGACCCTCAGTTTTTTTATATTTATATATTTTAATTTAATTTAATATTTATATTCACGTCTAGCTTTATATTTAGTTAGTCTGGAAAAACCCAAAAAGCTTACATAATAAAAATACCCATGTGCAATGCTATATAACTATATAATGTATTTATTTAATCGGCTTTGGTATATTAAAATAAAAATTATAAGATTTCATATATATTGTGCATAAAGAAAAATATTTTAGTTTTTGTATAGGAAACTTGTTTCAAAGAAAAGTGCAACAATATTATTAATTTTATAATATATACATGAAGCTTTTTGTTGCATAAAGTAATAATTACAATGAATCAATTTAAACATTAAAATAATAAAGAAAACTTAAGTACTTAAAAAATATTTTGGTTTGTGATTAGTCATTAAAAATTATTTAAATTAAACAATAATAAAATTATGACAGTAATTTTCGTATAGAAATGCGCTTTGTAATTTTGTACAGATTTCATTAAAAAGTGTATTATTTTTTTTAATCGTTTTTTCTAGAAATTTTAATGAAATACTGGTTAATACCCTTTAACAAAAATAAAAAAAAAATGTATCTAGGTAATTAGCTGCAAACCCCACAACATATATATATATATATATAGCGGAACATGCCCTGGCGTTGAAAAGAGTCTAGGCACCATACTGCCCTGTCACCAAAAGTCCTTGCACCGAAAACCGTAGCATTGAAAAGCCTTGGCTTCAAATGCGCTGGTTTCGAAAAGTAATAAAATATTAATTCATATATGAAAAACAAGTTAGTTAAGTTAGTTAAAAAAGAAATTCGTTGTTTTTTAATTCTTCAGCTTATATTCTTGGATAAATATATAATTTGTTTTGTTTCCATAAACTAAAATACTTCAAAATTATGATAGATTTATTGATATAGATTTATTGTATGCTGAAAACTCATAATTTATTTATTTGTTCCAGCATTCAAATTATTATTTGTAATTAGTTATTTATATAAGAAAAAAAACTATCAGGTTCGTCGTTTATTACAATCTTTTGTTTATTTAAGTATAAAGTCTAGTATATGAACTTGATAACAATATAGTTTATTGTAAAGCAACTAAAGCAATCATATAAGTTCTTTGCATATGTAGTTTTTGTTGTAATTTCCTTAATTTGTATTAAAAAAAACGAAAGACTTCAATAAACGACGAACGTATTAGAATTAATTTAAATACAATTATGTCAATGATTATAAAAATTAATTTGAGTTTCATCGTTTCCATTGGCAAGTTTTGTTTTATAATTATTTATTTCAAATATATAATATAAAAAAATTAAAATCTTATGTAATATTATATTAGCATAATATAAAATTAAATAACATAAATACTATATATTGTATAATTAAATTTATTCAATATAGCCATGTAGAAACATAAATCTGAATTTTATAATAGTGCGAGCAAAGAAAAGAACACCTCCGCAAATAATATAATTTTTAAAATAGTTATTCTGGTAATTTTCGTAGAGAAAATATTACAAATGAAGTAACATATTGTAATATAAGAGTCGGTTTCTTATATATGTATCAGACGCATATATTTAACAAGCCGAAGTTCCGGCCGGTGAAAGTAACAAACATATTGCTAAAATTATTGTAAATTGTTTTAATTTGAATAGTTTAATGCGTATAATTATATTCTATGTACAATGTACGTATAAAAGCATTTTGTTAATATTAAATGTTTACAAAGAAATTTAATTGTCTTTATGTATATATTATGTTCAGTAATTTAATTTAACTTAATTTAATTTAATTTAAATTATATAATATATGTACTTCTACTTAAATGACATTTGGTTATTCTTATATAAGATCAATATGATATAAAGTAATGTAAAAATGTATTTAAAATACCTTCTTCTGTAAAGTGCAAGTACAGGCATATGTACCATCATATTCCCAAATTTGAACATAAGGTCAGCCACATTGTCACAGACACAAATCAGAACCTTTTTCATAGTTCAGGAAAATTACAACATAAATAAATAAATCGGAACCAATTTTTGGAAAATATTATGTCTGTGATGTGTTACAGACACAAATCAGAACCATTTTCATAAAAATGTGTCCAGGCACATTACAGACACAAGTCAGAATCACTATCATTCATTTGCCAGGGTATGTTACATACATATTATACAATGCAAAATTTATTGCCAAATTGTCGGCCATCTACTCAGACAGAATTATGCCTATACAATGAACTAAAAATATTGTCGGCCATATTCTCAAACAGAATTTTGCCTCTACAATGAAATCAAGATCATTCAAATTAGGAAAATAAAATCGTATTTCAAATGTTCTAAAGATACTACATGGGTATTATTATACTGTGCTATAGATACTCTAGCAGGCCTGATTTTTAATGGTGAACCCTAAAAAAGCTATCGATATTCGATATATTGTTTATTGTAAAGCAACTAAAACAATCAGATTATTTATTTGCATATGTACCTAGTTTTTTTTTTAATTTGGTTAAGCTGTATTTAAAAAAACAAAAGACTTCAATAAGCGACGAACCTGTTTGAATTAATTCAGATATGTACAATGTGCATATATTACCCAAAAGAGTATATTATACTAAGTAAATAACTAAATACATAATTATTGGTTAACATTTATATTTACATTTAAAATCATAAAAACGTATAATATATTACGCTGTTAATAATAACGAAACTAATCATTATGCGGCATTCATTCATTATATTCAATAAAATATATAAACTGAATATTATTCGAGCATAAGAAATGACGTCAATGAATCAGTCTTGGTCATTTTGTAAATATAGCCGGTATATTATGTGTATAACTTTAAGCATATTATTATTATATATTGTTGTAAAATATTATTTAATAACTTAACCAGCAAGTTTTAGGTTTATAATGTCGTGTTATAATATAGTAAACAAACTTTCATTTAAAATGCAATCGTTCAAATTAACATAATTGTGATAAAGGTGACTCACCTTCAACAATACGATTCGAATATATACATTTTTACTCACCATAGGTATTCCTCTTAAATAAGATTTTAATTTATTGTAATCGGTATAATCAGCTAATGTGTTTATAGTTTTTTTTCTCTAAATTTAAAATATAAGTAACGGCTTCTTATTTTTTTTTTTGACGAATATTATCGCATAGTTAATTATGTTTGTATAATATTTGGGAATGTGACACACACAGACCGTTATGTAATATTTTACATAAGTAGTGCATTTTTGATTTTTTTTTTGTAATTTTTTTTTATTAAATTTTGTATTATTTTAAATAATTTGAATTCATATACATGGTCAGTTTTAGTTTTTAATTAAAAATGTATTTATCGATAGGTTTTTTTATTTTTGAAATTTAATTTCTATATGGTCTCTGCAGTAAATAATATAATTCGGGTGTGGGTGGGTTGTTTGGATGTAATAATTTATGTCGACAAGACGACAAATTTCGTTGGAAAACTTTTACTTACCTTCGCTACACACATATGGGGTAATATTTAGGTAAAAATTATTTAAATTTTTCATTAGTATTAATTTTTAAAATATTATTATTGAAAAATGGTAAGAAATTAAATTTATAAAGAATATAAAGAATTTCCACATTTTTTACCGATTTTCTACTACTTCCCGTGATTTTGTTGAAAGTCAAAAGAGGAACAGACAAATTATTTAAAATGATAGGATTTTTTTATTTCCATTAACTGATTTATTCGTAATAAAAATGTATCTATAATATTTATCGCCTGAAGCATTCGCATAGTTTTGACTGTCTTTAATGATTTCTTACAGAATTTCGTGATTTTGGAAGGTCCAGAAAATGGTTAAATTACTAGTAAACATTTTTTTCTATGAAATTTAAATCTAAATTAAAAATTCTAGTTTTATTTTATTTTTAATTATTTTATTCTCAATTATTTTTTCATTTTTTTTTTGTAATTTTGAACACAAAATATATTAAATTGAAATTTAATTATCGAATTATTTCCAATTATTATTAAACTTAAAAAGCGTATTTGTATCCATGTTGTTCAATTGGTTCACCAGAATAAGCAACCTATACATATTTAAGAATATTATATTAGTATAAACTTAATTTAAAAAAGATCTTGGTATAAAATTACTGAATATGCTGGAGCATATGCGGAATATGCTGGAGCACTATAGGCAAAAGGAGCACCGGCATAATTGTAGTATGCCGCTGGTGCAGCATATGCGGCTGGTGCAGCGTATGCAGCTGGTGCAGTATATGCGGCTGGTGCAGCATATGCAGCTGGTGCAGCAGCATAAGCAAGTGGAGCAGTATAGGCAAATTGAGCGGGAAGAGCTGCTACGTGAGCGGCATGGGCAGTTGATGCTGGTGCTTCAGGACCTGCAATTCTTGCGAAAAAAGCCGGGGCAGCTGGAGCTGGAGCAGCTGATGCAGCAACGATAAGAGCGAAAATTACGGCAACCTGAAATATCGAAATTATTAATTATTATTGTTTTAATATCAGTACAGCATTTCTTTTTTGAAGCCCTCAAATATTTTATGCAATATTAACTTAATAGTTAATATACAAATATCACAAATACCACTAATTTAAAATTATAAAATTAATTTAAAATTTAGGAGCATGCTAATCGGTCAACGAAAAGTGATAATTTTGTATGTAGTATTATTGGCTCTAGTTTGTCCTGAGCCTTTAAAAATGTGTCAATTTACCACATACCGATAACAGTTGCACTATTTCTAGGCATCATCAGTGAAAGCTAGAGTCAATAATATTACAAAAGGATTTTATGAACTTTCTATAAATTCACTTACGAATTTAAACATTTTGATGATTTTTATTTTTAATAATTAAAAGTAACGTCTACACACTACACACAGGTATTGCAACTACGAAACGAAATTCTGATTTGATACAAAATTCTCTGGCTACCTTTGTTTTTATAGTGTTCTAGATTGTGTTGATCAGTAATTTAAGAATTATTCTATATATTCTACGTCATATACCTACATACTATATATTATATATAGTGGTACTTATAATATGTACAGAGCAAGAATAAATTTATTCTTCACATATTATTACCGCAGCAATATATTTAACCTTCAACTATAAGAAAATCATTACAATTTGAATTATTCTTTATAATAAACCATTATATTAAAAATTGTTGATCTGGTTAAACTGGGTGGGTTTATACTATATAGAATAGTCGTTTTAAATGTTTTTATTTTTGTTTCCTATTTTGCATCTTTTTTAGTTTATTATTTTTACATTCAATTTAACTTGTATCCTACAAAATAATTCGCGCAGTAAGTACGGCTGTTTCTATACGTAAATACATATGTACAAAAATTAAGATAACGATATTATTGGTTTAATATTTTATTTTTTTTAATTTTACAATAATTTTAACGAATTTATACATCCCAGATAGCAATTATCGTTTTGGAAAATTTTAAGACAACTGACTTGAGAGTTGCAGCATATATGCTATACAAAAGAGTTAAAACGACGAACCTTTCTAATACTTAGTGCAACTAACCGCAATACCCAAATGGCGTAGAAATTACATCCTGAGGACATCTATACCGGCCGGAAAACTAACATTAGAATAATAAAATCCAAAAATAATATCCATTTTAAACATCTTTTTACAACATTAAATGTTTGTTTGGTCATATAATATAGAGTAAAAATCCCTCTGACTGTTTTCCAACAAATAGCGAGTGTTGCTGAAATGAAAAGCATATATTAACATTATATTTTGATCGAATCACAATTTGATAAAATCTGATCGAATCAACATCAGAAAAATGATGATCGAATCAAAATAAAACATATTTTGATCGAATCAAAATTAAGCGAGTCAAAATTTTGATTCGATCAATTTTTTTTTTTATTTTATCAGATTTGAATAAACAAAATCTGATTTGACCAATAAACAAGTTCATTTAATCGAATCAAAATCTGATCGAATAAAAAAATAATCGCATCATATTTTGATTTTAATATTATTTGAATTATTGAATCAAAATATTTTTATTTTGCTTCGATCAACATTTTTCTGATTTTGATTTATTGATTCGATCAGAATTTGATTCAATCATTTTCTTGATTTGAATCAAATTTTGATCGAATCAAAATATTTTTTATTTTGATTCGATCACAATTTTTCTGATTTTGATTCTATCAGAATTTGATTCGATCAAAACCAAATTGATTTGAGCGTTGATCGATTATTGAGCTATATATATATATATAGTGGTAATAATCAGATAAAAAAATTGATAAAATGGTCCCCTTATGCTTCCTTGCTTTGGAGTAAACGACACAATGATGAAAACAATACAAAAGTAACTCTTAAAAACATAATTTTTTGTAAAAATAACGTGTTTTTTTCAGAGGTGTATAAAATTTAGTCCACGTACTTACATGATATCTGCTTCTTTTGAAGTTTTACTATATTTAGAATTTATAAATATGTTTTAAGAAATATTTTTATTTAAATACTTAATATAATTTTTTAATTATTATGAATTTTTAAACTTGAATATATTTTCAAAATGGCGGATTGCCCATATATCTCAAAAACTAGAGCTGCTAGAAAAAAATGGTTGCTATTTTTGGATTCAGCGACCCCAAATTACCCTTAAATAGTTTGATTTAATCAGAAAATTTCAAAAAGTGTCATTTGTTGAGTAGTGTAATAAAGTGAGAAATCTTGGCCTAATAATGAATACAACACTTATTAGCTGGAAAAATCAAATCTGCTCTATTTGTGGTAGGGTTAAGTAATAATTTATCAAAATTTTGATTTATTTCACGTCAGAATGATCATCATCATCATCATCGTCACTCCAAAGCGAGGGCGCATAAAAAAGGGCCATTTTACCCCTTTTTCTATCTGATATCATGGTTTTCATTGACGACTATATCAAAGGTGGAGTGTTGTCAGCAACTCACACTAGTCATTCAGATGTGAACCCACAACACTGATCGATACTGGTTATAACGTCAGAATGATGGTAACCCTAAAATAATTTTCACTAGGTATATTTACCATCAGTGAATGGATGTCCCTTTCAATTTTGACGAAATTCTCAGAATTTGTTAGTTAATATTAAAATTCATCAGACCAGTATTTTTATGCCATTATAGGATGGCATGTCAAGACTTGAGTAGTCGAGTTTCAAAAATTGTTCAATTTAACTTTTGACCATCAGTGACATTAACTCTGAAATCGCATATGGCGGAGTCTCTATATAAAAGGAGATGATGTGCTCCCATAAAACTTTTTGAGTCTGTTAATAGAGAAATACGACTGAGATCAAATGTAAAGTGTAGAATCCCGGTTTTGCTTGATGATCTAGAACCAATATTTCAAAAAAATTAGAAATGGCATAAATGGTAATTATTATCACCCACCAACTGCATTCGTTATATAAAACAATATAGTAATTTATATAATTACACACGAGTAATTCTATTTATATTATGTCTATAGCGATAAGATTTAATTATAAGTAATATTAAGTGACTATAATATTGAATAATATGAATATTCTAATAATAATTAATTAATTATTATATAAATACCGTAGATATAGTTAGTCAACGATTATTTTCTTGGCACCTGTACGTTATGCAAATATGGATTGATTACAAATTCAAATTCAAACCCAGATCAATTACTACTTAAGAGTTTAGATACATTGTAAGAAAATACTTATATTGTCTTGTTTATGATAATAATTATATAAATTCATAACTTATATTACAAAGTATAGAGTCAAAACAAGTTTTACTAGTGATAAGCCGAACTAAAGCAGCTACGACGAAATCGTCATAGAAGATATATCCCGAGGGGTTAACCACTATTGGAAATCATGAGACAACCTTATGGAAATCATTTGGAAATCATATCAAAAAATGCAAATCATTTTGAAAATCATTGAAATTTGGAAATCAGTGCGACACAACTTTTCATAGTAGTCAACCCCTCGATATAACCGCTGTATCTCATCGCATTTATAACAGATGTTAACTTAATCGTTAAAAATAAATAAAACGAAATTATAATTTTCTTTACATCTAAATTATATTTATTATATCAATTTATTTTTAAACTTCTCGTTCATTAAGTAGCATATTAGGAATACCCTCGGTAATTGGAAATATTCGTCCGGTTTCTGGACATTCTAAATTGCCTTCAATTACGTCTATTTCCAGCAGTACATGATGGAGTTTTTGCAAAAAATCATTATCGGCAGCATAATTTTCGGCTAGTGTTGTGGGCAATTGTCCAACGCAACCAACCTAATAAAGAAATTTGATATTTTAAATATTATTCTTTTGAACTTTATTTAGTTATTGTTACTTACCTGATCTGCTACAGCACATACGATAGGCCACTCTAATCTTGGAATTATTCGAGCAATAAATTCTGGATTAAAATCTGCAGACGTTAATTCTTGTTTGTTTACCTATAATTGATTTTAATTTATTATTTACTTATTTATTATTATTAAAAACAATCCTATACTACAAAGTCTAGATTTGAGTATACATTTTTGCAGAACTGGGAATTAGTTATATAAAAAAGGACCCCAATTCTTTCCAGAGGATTGGTATACTTTATGTCCAATACCGGAAATCTTTTATTTTTAATTCGGTAAATATGTAACAAAAACACATATAGGACACCAATCTTGAATAAACAGAGGATTGGTCCAATAACACACACTCGACCAGACAGTTTGAATCTTAGTGACTTTGCCGCACTTACCAATAACTTTAAAGGATATCCAACTTTTACACCTTTTATACACTTGGATGTTAAAAAATTGTACGTTAAAAGTTTCATCTTATTAATAGTTAGCTTTTTTAATTGATATTTTCTAAAATTAATCAAATTTTTGTGGATTAAATTGAAATTTTGCAATGAAAACAAACACAATTTGCTCAACCACGCTGGTTTTTAATAGTTTAACATTTCGCTGAACCCAACCGGCATCGTTGGCATTCAGGGGAAACATGATTCGAATTTAATTTCGAAAATTAAAAATGTCACGGCGCGAGTGTTTTTATTTTGGTTTTTTGGTATCACACGTGCAGGCGCGATATCGGACAAAATTGCAAATAATTAATAATAATGGATTTTTCTAAGAAATTACTTGAAAAATATGGATGGAAAGAGGGTAAGTGGACCATGAAAAAATACTAGAATCTTAATTACTTAAAATGCATTTAAACTCCTATAGGGCAAGGACTGGGTAAAAATAGCGATGGCATTGCAAATCCTCTAAAGGCAAATCTAAAATTTGATAATTCTGGAATTGGGCACACAATATCGGATGATTTAAATAATCGGTGGTGGGAAAATGTTTATAATAAATCGGCCAATAATCTGGCTGTTAAAAACGATGGTGAATGTTCATTTGATTTGGTCAATAATGAATCGATTGAGGTATAAATGTTTGTCTTCTTGAAAGTTTTTTTTATATGAACCCTGTGGTCCTCCTAGGTATCAACAAAAAACTATTTAGTAAAAAATAAAAATTCTGATAAATATAAGGGAACTTTTCTAAAAGGTAAAACATTACATAAATCCATTAAAGACAGTGATGATGAGAAAGAGGAAATAGATGAAATCACCGAAGAAGCACCAATAATAGGAAGTGTAATGACCGAAGATGATCTACTGAAAGCTTGTGGAGGCAGGACTGCACATAAGTTAGTTGTTAGATAGAATAAATTTAAACAAAACTAATACAAATCTTTAAATATAGGGGAGCAAGACATGGTCTTAAATTATCTGGTAAATTAAATCGAATTGAAAGGCAAGAAATGGAAATGCTAAAAACTATACAAAGTAAAACGTCATCAAGTTTGCCACATTCAGATAGTATCGGAAGTGTAAGTATTGTAGATTAGGTCATGGTATAGAACTTTAAACAAAGATTATTCAAGGGGTTAAATTTTATTTCCTCTATAAGACTTCCAATATCGAGCTTTCAATAATTCCATTAAACATCTAAAAATTAACAATAAAAACTTGCAAGTATTCCGAAAGACTTCCAAAAATTCCATAAGAATTTCAAATGATTGTTCTATGATTACCATACAATTACCAATACTCCCGTGGATTCCAAAGAACTTCCTAGAGATTTCCAAGACTTCAATAAAATGGTTCAAAAACTTCCATAAGACATATAAGAATTAAAAAAAACTTCTAAGAATTCCAAAAATCCAAGAATACCAAAAAAAACTACTTTAAATTATGTAGGTAAGACTTTCCGAAAAATTTCGAATTCCATAGGACTTTCAAATGGTTTTCATGATTTCCATAAAGTTTCCAAGACTTAAATAATTTTTTTTAAAACATCCATAAGACTTCCAAAATTTTCAAAGGACATCCAAAAATTCCATAAAACTTCCAAAAATTCCAAAAATATTTTAAGACGTCCTAAAAACTTCAAAAATATTCAAATTCTGTAGGACTGCAAAAAATTTCCATAATTTTCATAAAATTTCTAAAAGATATCCATAACATTTACAAAACTTTCGTAAGGCTTGCATAAAATTTCAAGACCTCAATAAAATCTTCACAAACTTCATATTTTCAAAGGATTTCCATTAAATTTCCAAGTTTTCCATAAGACTTCCAAATTAAAACTTCCAAAGGACTTTGAAAAAGGTAACCCAAGCTTCCAAAGATGATTACCTCCTCGGGATTAATACACTTTGAATTGATAATCCTTTTCAAATCTAGCTTAAATTGAAATTTATCATTACAGATCTTTAAAAACTACATTCAAGAAAATGATCACATTTTAAAAAGTAAAAAGCGTAAAGAGAAAAAATCACCAGAAATTGTGGAAGAAGAGGAAGTTGTTTATAAGAAAAAATCTAAAAAAAGAAAACGTGAACAAAATTTAGAATTATTAGAAGAGGCGGCAAACACCGAAATAGTACCACCACCAGTCGAAGAACCTAAGAAGAAAAAGAAAAAATCTAAGAAAAATAAAGATATTGAAAACGACGAAGACGAAATCAATGTTCTTGCCGAAGTTGCAGATGCAGATTTTATTCTGGTTAAGAAAAAGAAAAAGAAATCTAAGTTAGATTTGGAAAATTCTTCTGCTGCCATAGATGTCGACGTTACAGATGACACAAAGTCGCTGCGTACAAAAAAACGAAAACGTAAAAATGGGGAAATTTTAGAATAATATTTTTTTAATTAGGAAATATATTTTATTTTATTTAAAGATTTTATTTATTTTTAAAAATGTTCAACCTTTTAGAATATTTGAAAATTGACTCAACAAATTTAGATGAATTTCTGGCCGACCACTGCTTTGTTTTTTTAAAGCGCCTTTTTTCTTTAAAAAATATAAAAGGAAAAAATAAATTCATCATTTTTATAATTTTCTATATACGCCTAATTTTAGTATGGCAGAAAATTTTTGCGAGCAATCTTGCGAGCACTTAATCTGCTAACCTTAAAACTTAGCCCTGCAAAAAATTAGCCTAATTCATAAATGTTGGAGGTCGCACAAATTCGCTTTATGAATGAAGGTCGCAATTTGACCTCGAATTTGTCAAATATTTCTTAAACGTGTGCATTAATCATCTGCAAATGTATTGAGTACTACTATTAATTTTCATAATGAAACTTTTTCTTATAGATGAGGATAGTATAAAAACAGGCGCTACCAATTCTTCCATACAAATTAACGATTTTTGTTTTATTTTTAGTAATATTAGATTACTAGCCATATTTTTACACTATATGAGGAACCCTATTTTAACAAACATATAACTTGATATATATTTTTTTAATATTTTGGGCTCCCAGCTTTTCAAGTATCACGAGCCGCCACTGATCATTTGTTTTTTAACAATTTTTCTGCTGTATTGGCTTAAAATTTTCCTGTGAATTTTTTATTAATTAAATTGTCTTCTATTAAATTCACAATACTTTGATTTCCCTACCGATCAAAAGACAAATATGGTTTTAAAGTAAAGAGATTTAAATTACTTGAATCAACAGATTTAGATAAAAAAAATTTAATTGTTTTATAATCAGAATGTGCAATGTTTTTGTGGTCTCTAAGAAATTCCTTTAAGTTTTTTAACATGTTATTTCTTGATTCAGAATATTCTATAGATAAGAAAATTATATCCGCCTTTTTGAAAAAAAAAACTCCTGTAAAAAATAAATTAACAAATAATTTTCGCTTATATATAAAAAAAAACAATTATTTATTTTCAACTTTGATATATAAATTAACACAAAAAATAACTATAGTCATCAATTTCTTATAAAAATATTCGTTTTTTTCTTCTATTCACTTTTTTTTGAAAATAAAAGCATTTTTAAACATATAAATTCTAAAATAAAATGTAATAAAGAACAGCAGTAAGTTGTGTAAGAATAATTTGTGCTTTTAATATTTTATAACGTTTTGATATGATTACTGCAAAGGCGATCTTTTAAATTTCACCTTTTAGTGATGGCAATATAGATTACGCTAATACAATTCAAAAATATTTGTTAAATTTTTTACACTTGGCAGAAAAATCTAAAAATATGTCTTATTTTAAATAATTTCTTTAATTTAATTTTTTCATTAATCGCAATTAAGTACATTTAAAAAAAAATAAAAACAATACTTTTGGATGGAATGTTGATGCAAAAAAAAATAATTCACCCGCCCATCGTGTCGTAAAATTTGAATTTTTTTAACGATAAAACTAAATTACAAAATTTATTAGTCAGTTTTCTATAACGTAGATAATTATTATAAAGTTTTCTATTTTATATTCTACTTCGACTTGATCCAGACTTGACGTCAAATAATTTTCGTACAAAATATACCTGAAAAGAGAAAAATGTAATAATATTAATTAAGATTTATATCCCAATTGAGGTTTTTTTTAATAATTTATATCACGATTTCCAAATAGCGTACAAACAAAAATTAAATATAACCATTAGAGCGACGCGACAAGGCAATTTTTCACAAAATGTAAAACTACAACAACAAAAATTTATTTACATGTAAAAAAAACTGCCGCGCCGCCACGATACGCATTGCTATGCTCTTTTTTTATTTCAAACAATTTGAAGCAGTGCGATATCACAAATCAAAATTTAAAGCGTCCGTTAACAACTAGAAATCGTAATATTGATATATAAATTTCTTCCAATTGAATTTTTATTTTGTTCTATTAAATAATAAAATCCATTGAATTTTAGTATTTTTAATAATAAACAAAAATTAGAAAAATAAATTATTGGAAATTTCAGCTCTAAGTTATTTCTACCTACCGATCATAGTGATGATCTCTGGTAAAAAAAAAATTTAATTTCAAAAGATCTCTGGAAATCTCATGAATTATCTTGGACATTATATAATGTAGAACATTCATTACTATATATCAGTGGCGAGTAGTCAAGAAATAATTTAAATTAATTGAAATTAAGTAAATTTCATTAAAATCAAAAGATTTCGATGGAATAAATTAACGAATTGGCGCAGAATCTTGACAGTTCCTTGAAAATGCATGATACAGTAAAATCAAATGCAAATTCACTAGAGATTCGTAATATAGACCGCTCGCCACTGGACTTAATGCTATATACTTTTGTTTGGAATAATTTGTTCATATATTTGAGAAAAATTTAGGGGCCCAACTATGTATGTCGAATCTCGAATCGCACTTTCGCAAACGTTTTACATAGCACGTAGGTAATTTAATTTTAGAACTTCAATATATTGATTTCTGAAATGATTTTCGATTACCAAGGTAATTTCCCTGATTTCAGAAATTATTAATTTCTTTCCGTACTTTTGGATTTCTAAAAATCATTTAAAAAATAATTTCCGTGATTTCTTAAATAATTATTTCCGAAATAATTTTAAAGTCTCGAAATGATCTTCGTGATTTCCAAAATTATTTCCGATTTCCGAATTAATTAATTTCTGATTACGAAAAGATTCCCAATTTTCGGTTCCCAAAATGATTTTCACGATTCCCGATCGATTATATGATTTTCGTGATTTCTAATTTCCGAAATAATTTCGGATCTCTAAAATTATGTTCATATGGTTTCCGAAATGAGTTAACCTAACTGACTTCTAAAATGATTTTTGATTTTCAAAGTAATTGCCGAAATGATTTCCGTGATTTCAGAAATCATAACGAATATTTCCGAAGTGGATATAACAAAGTACAATTCGGGACTCTAAACGAAATGATCTTTGTGATTTTCGATTTCTGAAATGATTTCTGATTTTCAAAATGATTTGTGATTTCTAAAAGATGCCTAATTTTTCATTTCCAAAATGATTTTCATGATTTCCGATTGATTGAGATTTTCGTGATTTCTGATAAAATCCGATTTTTCAATACGATATGTTTTTTTGTGTAGAAAAGATTCTTAATTTTCGATTTTCAAAATGATTTTCCGATGGATTGTGATGTTCGTGATTTCTGATTTTCGAATGATTTTCGTGATTTCCAAAATGCGATTTCCTTATTTAAAATTTCTATAAAAATTATTGCAACTGTTTGGTGGATTTGTTTATATAAGTGAGAACATCTTTTTTTCCAGAACTAAAATCAACTGCATTTTTATAAAAAGTAGAAAAATTGTTTATTTATGTTCCTAAGACTACCAAATTATGACCAAATATTTGTTAACATCATTGGAAAATTTCAGGTCTGAACAACGGGTTAAGTGAAATTGATTAAAATTTGAGTAAATTAATTGAAATGATTTTTTTTTTAATCTCGTATTATTAAAGGATACCGCACATATAGGAGATAATAATCGATAGCAAGCGACACGATTGAAAGAGTTAGTTTTTGTAACATAAAAAATGCCATGTTTTTTTTCTCGTTTTATGATGCCCTGATTCAGAAAAAACTATAAAATAAAGTGTCCGTCCGTCCGTCTGTCTGTCAGCAAAATATTACCTATAAGAAAGTTTTAAACTAGTGGACCGATTTGGCCAAAATTTTTTGGAAGTGAGTTTTGAGAGATTTGTAGGTTTGCATTTGGAGTCTCTAGCTCAAAGATGAATGGGGGCTCCCATATGATTTTTTAAAAATGGACGAAAAATATGAGCATATAGAGAACTATTTTTACCAGTGAGCGGATTTGAGAAATTTTTAGTAAGGAAGAGTTATTAGTGGTTCCATACTCTATGATTGCGCTAGGGGTCTATAGGCCAAAGAAGAGGGGATGCTTCCATACGATTTTTTTTTGCGAAAAATGTCTTTTTAATATGAGTATATGGAGAAAGTTTTTTACAAGTAGACGGATTTAGCCAAATTTTAGTGAAACTGAGTTTTAGTGGTCTTATGCTCTAGGAGTGCATTTAGGGTCTCTAGGTCAAAGGTGAATGGGGCTGGGGCCCCCATACGATTTTTTTTTGTAACAATGTGAGTATATTTTTTACCAGTAGCCGGATTTAGCAAATTTGTAGTAAAAGAGTGAGTTATTAGTAGTCCCATACTCTGAGATTACATTTAGGGTTTATAAGTCAAAGGGGAAAAGGGCCCCCCGTACGATTTATTTTTGGAAAATATGAGGAATGAGCATATAGAGAAAGTTTTTTTATCAGTAGACGGATTTTATGAAAATGGATCTAGTCGTAACTTCAAAATATTTATAGTAAAAGCAGCATCCCAGTTTTACTGGGGGCTCTCGGACCGATTTTTTTATAATTTTGTATGTTAAAAAAAGTAAATCTTACAATCGCGTCGCTTCTATCGCCTAGGTGTGCGCGCACCTTAAATGTCTGAATGCATACTTACTTGCAGTGCACAAGTAATCACAATTATTGTTATTTGTACCAACGATCGATTTTGTACATATGAATTATTCTGAAGTAGCGAGGCAAGATCTCGGGCCTCACGACTTCTTGAATGATATTGAAATTGCAACATGTCGTTTATGTTTCGTTCAACTGTTCCAACTACGGTCTGCAAAATAATTAAAATATTAAATATAATTCCTTAAAATATTTTAAAATGTTACCGTAAAATTTTGCAAGTTAACTTGTAGCTCTTCAATTTCTTTTGCATATTGATCCCATTCGTCGTATTTTATTACAGTTATATATAAATTAACCAATTTTCCGGCAAACTTAGAGAATTGATTGTCTATGCAGACAGCATAATAGCCACCAGTTGAGGCTGGATCGGTGTACTCGGAGGCGGCTTGCCATTGATACGGGTGTACAATTGCGCTGCTAGGATGTCGCACAGCAAATCCGGCCATTCCATCACCGCCACGTATTACCTATAAAAATTAATTATTTTAAATTAATTCATAATATAATTTATATGTTTTATTAATTTTATTTACATTGACTTGACAATATTTTTTATTTTTATTTATATATTCTTACATATGTGTGTACTTATATGTATGTCATAGCAAGGTTCTTGCCCTGGATCAATTTTCTGATTCTTATCCCGTTAATTTACGATAATAATAACAAAACTCTTTTCAATATTACCTGAAAGCTAACATAGAATGTTGCACCTGGCTGCACATATTGAAAATAACAATCTTCTTTTCCTGCATCAATATGGACTTTATAGTCCATTGCAACAGCCGGAAGCGTTTCATACCATGGTCGATTGGAAACGGGCACCGGCACCGGCACTGCTACCGCGGGTACCGCATCCTGGGATCCCACTTGACCGCATTGAATTAAATAAACTAACAAAATAAATACTAAACACGATAAATCTAACAAGTGCCACGTACTGAACGCCATGATTTCTCAACAAAAATAACAAAAACAACAATATTTGCTTTTTGGTTAAATAAACTCATCTGTCCAACTCACTATATTTACAGTGTGGGTTCATTTATGAGTGAATATTATAATTATATTTATATTTGGATGTTAGTTATGTAAATATTAAATAGTACTTGCTTAAGATCTTGTTTTTTAGACTAGACAGTACACAGTAGACAGAGTTTCATCAATCAAAATCTTGGAGACTTTTAATAATAATTCACTCAGTCCATTCAGTTGGATCTGGTATATAATTTGTCCGCTCTTCATAAACATTGAGTTCTATTTTTACATTCATTTTAATTTTGTATATAGTGCGACTTGTGCGACTATATATAGATCTACTCTACAGGTAACATAACTTGTTGAATGAATGAATGAGTATTGAGTTGAATGTTTCGGTTAATTCGGAGAAAGTCTCTGAACAAATGCTGAAATACACTCAAGAAAGAAACCACTAAAAGTATATTTTATGTTATGTTTCAATCGAATGGAAAAATATTATCACCTAGACCTATACATAGAGATTAGAGAAACTTTATTTATTAGAAAAATATTTACTTTTTAAATTCTTCAGTTAATTTTAAAATAAAATATATGGATGAAAGAGGGAATTGCTATGCAAAAATTTAAGATAAATGATTTGGATGTTGAAGTAAATATTAGTGGTATTAAGAGATTTTTA